>JASAMY010000482.1:0-39259 GCA_030248085.1 Paralinhomoeus sp. GSCO2_6 | reverse complement strand
CATCATCAACTGAAATTTCACTTGATTCCTCAACATATTCAGAGCTTTCCTTTTGCATGACCAGCGGCTGGGAACTGCCCTGATTGCCTGATTGAGTAGACGAAGGTGTTGAAACGTCTGACTTTGATTCTACAAATAACAGCATTCTGTTACATAGCCGAGGCCGCGGTACAGCCAGCCAGACTCAGCTGTGTGTGTCGCACTTGCAGCTACCCCTCCCCAAACACGTACTCCCCACACACACCCCAACTCGCGAGACTGACATTGTCCACCACTCACTTATAGCAAGTGGAATCGCATCTTTCGGCAATCTTGTCCGCCGCTTCTTGCCAGGATTTCCAATAATTTCTGGAGAAAAATGATCTTCACAAACGGTTGGATCGGACGCACGTCCTTGCCATATTCTCTCTGGGTCCAACCGCAATCTATTGCACCACTCCTTCAATTCGCTCCGTTTCGACGGAAACGAATAAAGTCGCCGCCGATCACCGTCAGAATTTAGATCCATCCGCTCTTTTCCACATACGCAACAGCTACTTTTTGACAATGGAAACAGCGCTTTCTCGACTTCTTTCAAAGCGCTTTTTCCCAGCATGTTCCACACTCCACAGTAATTGGTAATCAACGACAGCAGTGATTTTCGAGAGGGATACGTGGCGATGAAAAAAAATGGGCCGCGAAGTAGAAACGCGGTGCACAGAAAATCAGGGTCGCCGGGTACGGAAGTAGGTAACAACAGCTTATCTGCCGCGAAAAAGCTAGGCAAGGCGGCTTTGAGGCGGAATTTGGGTAGACATCGGCCAACATATCCCCTTCGCGTATTTGGGCATTAGTTGGTTGCGTTTCAATTGCGTGAGCCCAGCATGAAGTCCGTTACCCGTTCGCTCCTGCTCACTGTTGTTGACCATGGATTACGGTTCCGGCAAGATTCAAATTTCTTATGGCCCCCATAGAAAAAAAAACTGAATCCGAAAATTTTAAAAGGAAAAAGGTGAAAAGAAAACTATGGTCCTATGGTAAGAAGTGACGACTAGGTCAGCCCCTTGCCGCATGCAAAAAATCGCGCGGTCGAAAAAAAACTCGGACCCCCCCCTTTAAAATAGAATCGCTCTATTGTGTGTGGCACTGACGTCACCTTTTGACGTTTAGTGAAGGTTGTGTGCGGTTTTGAACTTTTTGACAGTTTCTGTGCGTTTTTTTGGGGATTTTTTACTTTATTTGGCTTCTATCTTTTGGTTATTCAGCAAAATGGATGGAGAAGAAGAGGGGGACACTCCCAAAGGTACTTTTTTAGACTGAAATGCTCAATTTAGCCAACTTAGTTAGCAGAAAACTGTTTCTTTGTTTGCTTAAATAACGTTTTATGGATATAAAAGTGATAAATAAGTATTTTATGTAATTGCAGTTTGAACATTTTAATAGATAGCGTTTTTTTTTAAGAAAATCTGGCTGGAGACTCTGAACTTTCGCAAGAATTGGGTGCCAAGGCTGCTGAAAGTCCCACTGCTGCTGTGGATCTAGATGCACAGCCAACCAGCAGTGCCATCAGTGTGGCGGCAGCTGTGAGTGCTGCTCAGGAGGTGCTGCCTGGTGCTCCAGTTGTTGAGGCAAGCGCTTTGCTTTTCCTCTAATTAACAGTAGCAATAACAAATGGCACATATTCAGACCGAAGCAGCTGATAATGGACAAACAAAGCGCAAAAGGTTCAAAAGCGGTGAGCTGGAGAAACATCCAGAAATTATTCAACTGGATGGTGTCCTATTCGCTGATGAATTGGCGCTGCTAGAAGACCCTGCAGAGGAGTCCTTGCCCTCTCTTCAGTGTTCCAAGGTGCAGTAAATGTTGTGCAGTACAGAGCTAGATGTAGTACTGAACGGTACCATTGAGCAATGTGACCACTTGAGAGCTAGATTAAGTATGAGTGTAGTATGGCCTCATTGAATCTATTTGTGATGGGTCATTTTTTTGCAGACGGTCCCGCGGAAAGGCGGTGGTGAAGGGTTTGAGGGCACCTTTTCGGAAGTGGAGTGCATGGCTTTGCAAGCCATGACAAAGCACAGGAGGTCTGTGGCTCCTATCTTGAAAAGCATGGAGGATGGTCAAAAAAGAGAGATGCTCCGCAAGGCTCGAGAGGTATTGAGAATAACCTAGATTTTAACATCACATGGTTTGGACTGAAATACTGTTTTCAGTTCCACGAGTCTCGCATACTACCATGCGACAGGTGCATCTTTGGAGTTGGGGACCATGTGCAGTGCATGGATGACGGCAAGTATTGGGACGGTTACGTCGAAGCATCTGTGATGGACAGTGGTGGTAATGTCTACTACCAGATGTCATTCGACGAGGTCTGTGGCCGGCGGGTTGAGGACGACACGGTGTGTTGTTTGGAGGACAAAGTGTTTGTATTCACATCTAGATGTAAGTCTCCCTCTTTAGTGGCATGCCGCGAGCAAGGTCAGAAAGTGGCAGAAACAAGAGAAGGTGCCAGACGTGGTTGAGCAGCAGGAGGCTCCAAAAGCAAAAATGGCCAAATCGATTCTGAAGGCTGCTACTCAAAATACGTCTTCAAATCTTGCTGGCCAGTCATGCTTCATCATGAGCAGTACTGGACCGATCGAGGTGCTCATTGAGTGTGTCGACACAACTCGGCTCTCATTGGTGCTCTATGAACCTCACAGTGAAACATTCCTGACACGCAAATTGTGGTGCGTGTTTCAGTTCAAGTCCTTCTGTGTTGCTGCGTAAGTGGCTTTTAATTTGTTACCTTTAATATGTACATTTTTTAGAATGTAGATTTGGAAGGGGGATTGTTAGCATCTGGGGGGATTAGTGGATCTAGATTGGCATTCACTAGAAACCTAGATTATATCATTTAGGGGTGGGACTGGAAGCCCTATTGTCAGAAGTGGGACAAGAGGGGCGATGCAATTCCCTGAGCAATCCACTCCAGCTTCGTCCAGTTCAGTTTTGAATGTAGAAGCAGCCACCAAATTGGCTGAGGCTGGAATGGATGCTGCACAGGATGCTTACAAGGCATCATTGCCAAAGAAAAAGAAGGAAGGAAGGGCCAGTGGAGAGAATATAATGGAGGTGCTGAACTTGAGGTGCGTGACCTAGATGCAAAGTGGTAGAAACTGGGTCCACTAATCTACTCCTTCATTTAGCAAGCCAATTCTCTCTGCGATGGTCGTGAGAGCAACCAATGAAGTTGCTGGCAAATTGCAGGAGTACTATGACAAGCAGGTGCTCGATGTGCGAGACCTTGTCAATGGTATCAAAGAGAGCATTGAATCCATCAAAAAAGATGTCTCAGTCGTGAAAGGTACTTAATGGATCTTGATTAATTGTGTATTTGGTATCTGTAGCCTACATTTGTCACTTACTTAGGGTCTGTGGCATCTGCTGTCCAAACCCTCAAAACTGAGAGTACCAGCTCGGCGATGGCTCAGAAAGAGTTTGTCACTGCTGTGGATAAACTGGTGGACTCTGGGAAAGAGCAGCACTCGGAACTGCTCACTCACTTGGCAAAGATGGAGCAAACACTGGAGCGCTCCGAGGTGTGTTTATTGCCTTGGTAGAGATCTAGATGTGAGACACACTATTTTCCGTTCGCTTAGAAAGCTGCATCTTCCTCCGCTGCTGTGGTTGGCCCGGCTGCTGCTCCACCACTTGCTTCCTCTGCTTTTACGACAGAAACAGAACGGATCTTGCTCAGTGGACCCATCCCTCCCCCAGATGCACATGAGCAGGCATGTGACACTTTGTCTGCCTTTACCGGTATCTGTGTCCGGTATCGGTATCGGTGTACCGGTATCGGTATACCGGTATCTGTGTCCGCCAATGGACAGAGATACCGGTATCTGTGTCCGGCGGCAGCGGCGGCAGGCAGTCTCCAGCTGAACGCCGGACAGAGATACCGGTATCTCTGTCCGCCACCAAGTGATCAATGAGAAATAGGCGGCCCCATCGACCAAAATATGGGTGCAATACCAGCACAGAGGGCCGCAAACCAGACCTGAGCCGAATATGTGACGCTCTTTTGTTGGAGCCCAGTTTGAAAAAGAGGGGTATCAATTAAGGCATGCCTCATTTATGTATAGCCACTTATGCTTTGCAGCTGATCAACTTCAGTTTGAACAAACTGTGTATAAAAACCGAACCAAACGCAGCAACACGTCACATATTCGGCATTTTTTTGTGTGAGCTATCTCACTCACCCAAAATGCAACAGCAATCCTTTCACATCTCATCTCTCTCTGGTCATTACCATCGACCTGGCACAGCCAAAGTTCCTACATAAATAATTGGCACCTTGCTAACATTTGTGAGACTAGCCGCTTCAACGCAGGACTCCTGCTTGCAAAGTGCTCCAAAGTGGTTCAATATCAATATTTTCATGTCCTCTGTGATGACTCATCATCAATACAATGTGTCATAAAATCATGCTGCAAATGCTCAGTTGAAAAGTAACAATGACAAATCTGTAAAGTGCTGCAGCAAAAGCCAAAGGAAGTCAACCAATGCAACCAATGCACTTCTGCAATACAGGAGAACAGTTTACCTTTTTTGTTGTAACGCTTTATTCTTGAGTCATTACATCCCCATTCATTACATTCGATAGTAAAAATTTGGCACTATACCATCTTTAGCAGAAACACCATAAATCCCATATTTAGGGGCGGTGGGCTAATTGTTTTAATAAGCCATTCAGAGCCAGCTAATAATAATTGGCTTTTTTGTAATCTGCATGGTTGCTCACATATGTTCATGCATCGTGATCTGCAGGCGCAGTGCTGCAGCTTCCCGATCGGCTTGTGCTGACTGACTGACTGACTGCTCAGTAGTCTGCTATAAATAATTGCACCGCTCAACATTTGAGCGCCATTGAGAAACTAAATAATACATTTCTTCTGAAGCTCCTTGACCGCTCTGTAGAACTCCTCGAAATTTGTGAACGGCCTCTCTTCCTCTTGGAGCGACTTGCCAAAGCGGCGCTCTCATCCTGCCTGCTTGTGCAAGGCCTTTGGACCTGCTCTAAGCTAGGATCGCTGTCCGACGCTTCCGATTACCTTCCGGCGCGCCGTGGGCGGGCGTTTTTCGGCGGGCTTGGGCTTGAGTCTTCCTTACGTCGTTTTTTTGGCAAAACATAATTGTTGCGCCTGCGTTAGCTGCGTCCGAAACCTAAGCGAAGCCTAAGCCTAAGCGAAGCATAAGCCTAAGCCTAAGCCTAAGCCAAAGCCAAAGCCTAAACATGGACTGGACTAAAGCAAAGTCTGGACTAAGCCTAAGCAAAGCCTAAAATTAAGAAAGTTTTCATCGGACGCAGCAGCGGATGCGGACGCACGCATCAATTGTTTTCAGCCGTTTTTTTCCGGGGAAATCCAAGTTCATTGGGCCATTGGACCGGGCAAAACGCACCACAGTATTTCATTTATTGCGTTTAATGCGTCGACGATCAGTGCTCAACGCCAAGAAAAACTAAAACAACGCACCACTAAAACGCTAACACATACACGCGCATGCGTGCGTGTCTATGTGTGTGTGTGTGCGTGCGTGCATGAGTGCGCGTGCGTGCGTGCGTGCGTGCGTGCGATCGAGCGTGCGCGTGCGTGCATGCACGTGTTCATGTCCATGTGCATGCGTGTTCGTGCAAACGTGCGTGCGTGCGTGCGTGCGTGCATGCGTGCGTGCATGTGCGTGCGCGTGTCCGTGTCCTTGTGCGTGTGCGTGCGTGCGTGCATGAGTGCGTGCATGTGCGTGCGCGTGTCCGTGTCCATGTGCGTGTGCGTGCGTGCGTGCGCGTGCGTGCGTGCGCGTGCGTGCGTGCGCGTGCGTGCGTGTGCGTGCGTGCGCGCGCGTGTCCATGTCCATGTGCGCGTGCGTGCGCGCGCGCGCGCGTGCGTGCGTGCGTCCATGAGCGTGTAATACAAGTTTTTATAGCGTTAACACCTGTAAAACAAAGTAAAAATAATAAAAAGTTCAAAGTTTTTATAGCATAAACACGTGCAAAACAAAAAAGTTATAAACAAAAAAGTTACAAGTATTTCTATGGCAGAGGTTTGATCCCAGGACCTTCAGAAAAGTAACGGACAACATAACCACTACACCATTGATCTGTACAGAACTGTTTTCTAAACACTTCTGATAAGTCAGAAGCACGCATAAAATGTGCTGTATTATCATATAATTTACTTATATTTGCATAACGCATGGATTACGATAGCTTCAGTAGTGCCACTCTTATTTTGATGGTAAAATGTGCCAAGCAAGCTTCATACAAAATTTCAGCTCAATCCATCCAGCAGAACTCTATGTGCTGCAGACAGAACCCACAAACAGTCATAGGTACTACTGTAGAAAAAGATAATGCTATATCTCGGGATTACGGTGTCGAACTGGAAGGCGGATGTGAGATTCATGATCACCACGGTCGATTACATATATCCCAAGCAGATTTGACACTGAATTCTCAAATTCAATCAAGCGCAATTTGCATATTCAATGCGTTGTATCTCATGCTTACGGTATCGCATTGGAAAACGGATGTGATATTCGTGATCAGCACGGTCGATTACATACATCCCAAGCAGATTTGACACTGAATTCTCAACTTCGATAAAACACGTATGCGCAATTTGCATATCTCGCGGATTACGGTAGCTTCAGCGGTGCCACTCTTATTTTGACGGTGAAATGTTGCAAGCAATCTACACACAAAATTTCAGCTCAATCCGTCCAGCACAACTCTCTGGGCAGCGTTGCAGACAAACAAACAAACAAACAAACAAACATTGTGCTTTAGTAATATAGATTATCTTAAGACAGTTTGCTTGCTTAGAAAGAGCGCTTTGACCATTTCACGTGCAAGTTTCTGGATGTGCTACGCCGATATTACCAATTACCATGCATAGGTACCTATTTACATGTAATCGTGTACAATATTGCAGTCTCTGTACTGACAAAGTTGTAGCAAACACACCCCGACCCCCCCCCCCATAATACGCTCTTCCCTCTACAGGTACCCCTTATACCGTACAGGTACAGGTACAGGTACGAACGTCCCTCAGTCTAAGACATCCCGGGCAATAAAATGAACAATTTTATCGATTAATAGACTCACATTTTTAGATAGGCGGTTTTGGGCTTTTACCGGGAGGAACATGCTGCGAGGCTATCCCAAGCCGCTGACAGAGCTGGGACTGCCAGCGTATTTGGCCCGCGTCGACGCCGCGTTCAACTTTGCCTACAACGACAGAATTTACCTGTTTTCCGGGAATCAGTACTGGAAACTTCGAAAAGTAAGTGCTGAATCTTTAAGTGTTGCACAATAGTAGAAAAATGTACCTAAATTTGAATCGTGTTGCAGAGACAGTTGAAAATGGAGAATGGCTACCCGCAAAGTCTCAGCGGCATTTGGAAGGGTTTGAGAGGGCCCATCGATGCGGCTTTTAGCGATGCCGAAGGTACGGCATTCAACATACCGTAAACCCTATAATTATCCCCCCCCCTCTATTTAGGCCTCCTATGTACCAATTGTACCTATATGTACCCTCTCCAAATGTGCAAACCCTCCACTCGCTTCGCGCCAACAAATAAAATTACCTACCCCGCCCCCTCCTACGGCCAGAATGAAACAATTACGGTAGGGTTTACGGTGTGTATAACACGCACGCACGCACTGATTTCAGGCCGCACATTCATGTTCCACGATGGATTGGCCTCGCAGTTTGACGGCTGGCTGTTCAGCGTTAACCTTGGCTACCCTGCAAACGCCTCTACCGTTTGGTCGAAGCATTGCAGCACCGCAAGAGCTCCTGGATTCTACAGAATGCACCAAAATTCCGCTGCCAGTTTTGGGAATTCGCTCAAAGCACCCGTTCTATTGCTGCCATTTAGCACCCTGTTGTTCACTCTTCTTGCCGCCATTATGGTGCCGCCTCGTTCCAGCCAGCTTTACAGTGTGTAGCATGTACAACGTCGTTATAAACATCTACATGGTGGTGGTGTCTTTGATACGCTAGTCGGTTAGGTTTGCACACTTCACAACTTTCGTAGGATTAATCTGGTATAATATTGTGAGATACCTAGTGAACACAAAAACCATAGGTAATATTTTGAAATTGCCACGATTGTCTAGGCACCATTCAAGATCGTATTGATTATGTGTCTTCGATTGCTCACTTCTATACCATTTCCGTTGTTGTCGGTGTTGTTTGCATGTTGCCGCCTTCCTCCTGCTACAGTAGTCTTTCTAACAACCTTTAAAACTGTTTTAAAAGTCCAAGGTTATTGGAAAGCGTATTGTAGACGATGTATACTACTGCGCCATGTGGAGTTTGCTCTCTTGCCAGCCATAACGCGCCGATTCAAAGTACCATATGTTCGTTCAACTTCGACAAAAACGCCGACGCAAGATGCTTGCGGACGTAGTACAGTAGGTACCTATGTAAAATTACAATAGTGAATACCAATTTTACTTCATTACAATGTGTTGCATTCTTCTTCTTCTTCTTCTTGGAACTTTAGTCTTCTTTTTGCGTCTTAGTCTTTTTGTCCTTGCTGCTGCTACGGCTCTCCTTTCCATACCCTTTGCCATCGCCAATGGCCTTGGCCAGGGCATCGAAGGCAGGGCTGTGCTTTATATGTTTAGTCAGTGCATTGTCATCTTCACAAGAGCTGTGATCCTAAAATAATCAAATAAAACTATAGTCTTACAGCATCGAGCTGCCACAAACGCAAACGTAAATGATAAAACAATTTTTAATGTTGTAGCGTACATCGAAATAAAATTTGGTAGCAACGCATGCCAGAGCCTACAATTATATTTTTGAAGCAGAAAAATCTTCTCGTTCTCACAATGGTATAGCTCACAAAAAGACTTAAATACCTTAGATAAATTATATATTTAATGTTTTCTAGGTGAAAGTAACCAGAATGCTCCATCTCACGCAATTAACCTTAGCCGAAGTGCCGGAGGCACATTTTTCATAAAAAAACAATAACAGTAGCAATAATTTTCCCACAGTAGCAAAAAAAGACGTGCATACGTGCGAGCTCGACCCACTGCCGTGCTTTCCGCCGATGACAACCGCTAAATCGAACTTTTAATACTAACTAACTCAGATTAATACAGACGGCGCACTCTTGTGCGTCTACCTGTTGAGATGAGGACGCAAACCAGTAGCAGTACCAGATTCATCTTCAGTTGTGTTTTGAGCTGTTGGGCAAAACAGTGCGGCGAAACGCCAAACCACACGCTTTTATTTATTAGCACATGTGACATGTACGCAGATAATGCTGAGTCGAGGGACGGCTGGCTTTCTAGCAAATCGGCCTCGCAGCTGCCGCAGGACGACAGGCGTGACATTGACAAAAACAACTATAGAATGGCTCGAATGGGCGACGTTTTGGCAAACTTGAAGTCGATAAACATCAAACGCACGCACGCACGCACGCACGCACGCACGCACGCACGCACGCACGCACGCACGCACGCACGCACGCACGCACGCACGCAAGCACGCATGCACGCATGCACGCTCGCATGCACGCTCGCATGCACGCACGCAAGCACGCACGCACGCACGCACGCACGCAAGCACGCACGCAAGCACGCACGCACGCACGCACGCACGCACGCAAGCACGCATGCACGCTCGCATGCACGCACGCTCGGACACACGCACGCATGCACGCTCGCATGCACGCACGCTCGGACACACGCACGATTACTACGCGCTGCGCCTGCAGTCTGCACCTGATTGAAATTCGCATGTCACTCATAGCGATTTGCACGGTCTTGATTTGATCTTGATTTCTATGCTAATTCTTGACGCACGGTACACACGCCCACTGTACACTGTGGGGAGAACTTGTTGAACAGTTTCATCACACGTTTGTCAAAGCCGTTCAATTGTGTTTCTGGTTGCGTCGTGGCGATTGATCAGTTAGAGTCGCCTGCAGTCGACGTCGAAGTACCAGGTCGGCTCCATTGGCTCGTTGGCCATGAGGTCGGGCTGCGTGTGCCGACTCTCGCTGGACATCACGCAATATTCGGACGTCTAAAAGTTCTGACCATTCTAAGCTGAGCTTTAATCGCGCATGCACAGATTTCACTCACCGGATACCATATCCCGGATTTGCATACCAGCTTGCCTCTTTCGTCAACGATCTCCGCCTTGTGACACCTGAATTTCCAATACCGAAAAATCTATGATACATAAGGGTTCCCTGCCTCATGATTAGCCCCCCCCCCCCCTTATGATGGGCGCCCCTCCCAGAGGGTATCCCAGATGGTAAGCGCCTGGGCGCTTATGTCATAGGCTTTGCGGTATTAGTCGCTGCAACTTCCGCACATCATCCCTACTGGTGCCCTTTGAGTCACATCCTGAGGGGAATAATCGTAGAATTATACCTGTTGTTGTTGTTGTTGTTGGATTAGGGGCAGAGCTACATAGGAGGCCGTCAATGGTCCATATAGCATACCCTTCTCCATGACGCCTTCCAGTCTCGAGCCTCGTAAATAGCCAAAGATATTCTGAAGTACGCCACCTGTAATCTAGGGCAGCGACAGCACGAAAACGGATACGGAAAGACTCGTTTTCAGCGGGTCTATCAAGAATCGAACCCAGGACCGTGCGCTCAAGAGGCCGATTCTCTACCACTGCCCAGAATTATACCTACCACCTAGAACGCAAAGCACCACTCACTCACAAATTGGCACACTCTTCCAGACTGCCCACTCCTTCCTCCACCCAGGCGACATAACCAATCAATTCGTAGTCCTCCAGAATGGTGCACACTCCCAGTCTCGACATGAACGCCTTGGCACGAGCGCCGTTTGAATTCAGCGACCAATCAGCGTCCAGCTCCTCCTCCTCGTCTGGCACGGACGTGGTCTGCAAAAAAAAAAAACAAATTTTAAAAAATAAAAAAAATACTATTTGCGGAGAAATTGGTTCAAAACGTGTCGAGGCAGCAGTATATACACCGACCGACGGACGAAAGAGGCTCGCTTCAGAGAGACGAGACTTTAAAACAAAAAACTTAAAAACTAAATTTTGGTCACATGATTGAGCAGAATTTGACGATACGTAACATTCGACGGAAAATTTTGCTGAACGCACTCAATGTGCCTCTTGCAGCTTAAATAAATATAAAAATATGAAAATATTAAAAAAAAAACAAGAATTAAACTTGCTGGATCTTCCGTTGTGGTCGTTGTAGACGTGGTGGTAGAAAGAAATCTGCCCTTGGCAAGCTCTCTGTTAAGTCGTAATAATAAAGTTCCTAAATTGCATCAAATTACTGCAATATAGTGTTCACCAATAGTTAGATACAACCAAAGAATCAAATAGGTATATTCTATAATTGGAGTCGATTTTACTACTAAATATTCTACCGTAGGCTTCTCTCGACAGCAACACTGCTTTCGAATTCGCCAAGACAAAATGCGTTAGAAATATTGAGAAAACAATAGTTTCTCTCATCTTAGAGGGTATTTTCCTTTGTTTGCGTTCGTCACAACACCTTACGCGTTCACTACACCACAGCCCCTATCCTAACAATGCTGCTATACAGCGTGTATATTGTGCTGCACTAAGCGCAACGCGTGGGCACTTACAAACTTGTTCTACGCGCCATACTGTAGTTAATTAGGTATTATTTGACTACATTACGGTATCGTGTGGGTTTCAAAAAAATAAAATGACACAGTAGAATGAAAAGGCGGGATATACCGAAAAGGGACAGACACTGTCGTGAATATACTTGTTGTTCTGTAATGGCCAAGCTCAAAGTAGTTTTAGTTTACTGTTTTCAAAATTCATATGCACTAGAAGAACAGCATTTCACAACCAAGTGTTTGTGCACGTAGTGACCGCAGCCACAGTTTCGCCATTAACTAATCCGACTGAATCGCACGTGGAGATCGTACCGTCTCCACAAATTTCGAGTTTGCTCTGGTAGTACTGTCGATCGATCAGTGGCGTATCCAGGGTGGAAAAAGGAAGAATTCCCTCTCCCGAAATCGAAAATCTAGAGGGGAAAGGGGGGGGGGGGTAAGGGCTGGACCCTGGGGACAAGAAACGTGCTTAGCAAACCCACTTTTTCCGCATAAAAATGCGAGTAGGTGGTGGTCAAAAATCCTAAAAATTTTCGTCTGCATCCCCGATTTGTGTATTACTTGTCAATAATGGCCCTGATTGGGTGGCCAAAACATCGCCGAAATGGCCCTGCATCTGTAAATTTCAATAGGTTTGAATTCAACCTTCTGCTAAATCCTTACCCGTCCTGGTAGAGAATCTTGGTAGAGAATTGGAGTATCTTCCGCAAGGTCCTGTGTTCAATTCTCGAGGGACCCACTATTGAGGACTTTTTTTAGTGGATTTTTCTCTGGTCATTCTTGCCGAAGAATTCGGTATAGGATGGCTCTGGGTGGCGACCCACCTTTCCTCGCGAGAGAAGAACGCCATAGGTAGTGATAGTGTATACGTACAGTGTTATTATAATGTATCGCCCCTTCGTACCTCGTGCGTTGGTTTATGGTCCCTGTAATGTGTCGATGCCTGCATCAATAAAAACATTGATTTTTTTACCGTACACGCGTTATATTTACGACAGTGGCTGTCCCACTTGCCCCTTTTGGCATACCGTAAATCCTCCAATTAAAGCTCTTTCCAATAGTGCCCCCGGGGCAAGTCAATTATATATTCTCGCCAAAATCAAATTTTGAATGCTACCCAGTTGCATTAAAAGTGCATGCATGGTGTGCAATCATGTGTGCAATACCCGTATTTCAATTAAACTTTTTAAATTCCGGCTACGTGTGCGCATTTTAAGGCATTTTAATGTTAAATTTTGCGGCAAAATCTGACGAAATTAATAGTGCCCCCTCTTGAGAGACATTGAAACAATAGTGCCCCGGGGGCACTATTGGAGGATTTACGGTACACTGAATAATCGGAAACGCTGGAGCGCGCAAAGGTTCAGCAAACACGAATGTTTTTGTTCCACCACAGCTCAATCTTTTTATTCATGTTTTGCACGATTGACCCGGTATTTCTGCAAAGAAAAAAACGCCAATTCAGAGCCACTGAATCCTAACTGGCCCCTTTAGGGTTTTGGGAACTATTCAAACAACCGCGCGTGAGGGTGCGTTACCGGTGCTCAACTGGAAACAAACGATGCTCAACTGCAAGTACGGTACTGCCCAATTCAAATACGAGTACGTGCAACGTGCTAATCGTAGAAGTTCGTATAGATAAAAATGTGCAAAATATACGGAATATATACAAAATTCCTCGGGCCATGGCGTGTCTGTATGCGGCGCACCTTGCGGCGGCGGCGACGATGACACGCAAATGCACCTTCTTACGCGAATAAATACTTAATGAGATTCGCATAAACAGAAGCAACGGTGCAATGCGAATGAGGCGCATGAGATCACGAGTCACCACGTCTGCCGGTCGTAGAACAGCAGGTAGGCTTCCTGGCTGTCGAAGGTGGCCCAGTGGGCGTCGGCGCCAAGCTGCACGACGCTGCTGTCGTTGAACCGCCACCAGGAGCCCAGCTCGTCGACCAAGCAGTCCGCCGTGTAGTGGCCGCTGTCGACGCTCGCCCCCCAGTGGTACTACACAACAAACCAGCAGCTGTGGTGAATGTCACACAACGTGAAAATGAGCGCGCACTCACGACGACGCTTCGCAGTCGGTACTTGGTCGGCAATGGACCTTGCTGCGCGACAGCGGCGTTGATGAAGGGCGCGACGTCCAACTGCTTGGGCACGTCCACCGCAACGCCCACCTTGTTCAAGTTCGCGTCAAACCTACAATTCAGTGGCAAAGCAAAGTGTCTGATTGGCATACAGGGAATCGTTCAATGACACCGTTTGAGGTGGACGGCCAGGCACGGCGGCGGAACACCCAGGCTCAGCTGGCCGGTGCGGCGGTCGGTGGCGGCGCAGCTGGGGCAGGTGTCGTCAGTGCGCGCCTCAGGGTCGAAGTAGGCGTTCAAGCAGTCCTGAGAACGGAAGATCTGCACACCTGAACACGCATTCTCGTTGGGATACCTGAAGTGACGATGGCTCGGATGCCAGCCCCAAGGACAGGTCTGTGATGGCATCCATGTTGAAGACCTCGGCGCCGCACGCCTCACAACGAACGCACGTGCACAGGACGCCCTATGGCAAGGTAAATTAGCGTTTGTGCTTGACGTGGGCAAATAAAAATGCATACTTTGAAGACGTCGCCGACCGCTGAGCACTTGGAGCTGGAGAAGAGTCGGCTGATGAGCGCGTCGTCGTTGGCGCCGAGCAGGCTGGCCGCGCGCAGTCGCTGCACCGTCGCCTGGGCCGAGGCCGTCAGCCGCTCGCCCGTCGCGGCCATCAGCTCCCAGTCGACGCACTCGACAAGCAGGTTGAACAGCTCCTGGGCGTCGTGCTGCCGGCTTCTATCAGCAAAGCCCCACGCCGCCGGAAGGGAGCTCTGAAGAGGAAACGCCGTGAGAAAGCGGCCGACACGCTAGAGGCTTACCAGAAGCTCTGTCAGGTCGGCTGGGGTCTTGCGCCGCAGCGACTGCAGGATCGAGACGAGGCTGTCGAGCAGCTTCGTCAGAGGCGCCGCCTCGTACACGCGCTGCAGTGCCAGAAGAGGCTCGGCTGACAAGCATTGGAGCACAGCGCTGAGAAAGCACGTGTTGCCCAGATTGGCCAGACCGATTGGCGAGCAGGGCGGCCCCTTCAACGATGAAATAAACATGCGCAACGCAGCGGTGGTATTGAAACGTGTTAACGAATCCGATGCGGACTTGAGGCTCGACAGAGGCAGGGGCAGGGGCAGCGGGCGAGCCGCCAGCGTCCACGGCGACGCCTCTCCTGTCGAGCGCGCGTTGCGCCTTCTTCGTCCGGCGCCCCTGCTCCTCCAGGTCTGCAACCAAGTATTTGACCTTGTCCAGGAACTGCTCCGCAAGCAAGACGACCGCGGCCCTGTCGAGGCCGCAGCGGCTAAGCTCGATCTGCAACGCAACATAGGTACACAACACTGCAGCCACCGTCCAGAGCTACGCTGTAAGTCACCTCGAAGTCAGCCTTGTACTTGCGGAGCCTCTCGTTGACGCGCGCGTACGTCTTGTTGGTGGGTCGCGGCTTCGCATTCGGCTTCAGCAGAGCGTCGATCCGGGTTTGCTGTCTGAAGTGGCGCTGGCTGAGCTTCTCAAGGAAGAGGGAGAGCTTCGCGTGACTGGGCCAACTGCAATGGTTTAATCACACGGCAATCTGGACAATCCTCAAAACGCCAGGCGAAGAAACCTCTTCAGGCGGGAATGATAACCCTCTGCGGCATTGGTTGTCCGGTCGGCGTCGGTGATCCAGTGATTGAACCAGTCGGAGCCGACGCGCTCCATCCAGTACGCGTGCACGTAGTCGCGGAAGGCGTTCAGCTCGGCGGCTGGCCAGCTGGAGAAGCCCGGAGGCGCGACCCAGCCAGTCGGCTCCGGCGGTGGGTTGCCCAGGTACAGGGCCCAGTTCCACTGCAGGACGGCCGGCGGCAGCAGCGGCATGGCGCAGACGTGGCGAATCCACCGCCAAATGACGTTCTTTTCGCCGAACGCCTTGGTGTAGAAGCGCCACAGGCCCTTCTGCTTGACCTGGCCCAGGACCGCCTTGGTGTAATGGAAGAGGCAGCCCTTCACCTTGCTGCGTCCAAAGACCGAGGCGACGGCGCGCATCTGCGCCTCTTCGAAGTCGGTCAAGACGTGCGCGAAGCCGACAGTCATGCCCAGCTGTCCCCACGCCCATTTCAGCCGTTCGTAAATGAACGCGTAGGCGGCGCCGCCCTTGTTCTTCATGAGTGCGTGGCAGACGGCCACCCACTCGCCCTTGAACTGAAGTCAAGAAGTATGCAGCCGATGGCGCCTGCAAAGCGCCCTCGATCACGTCGGCTATACCTTGGCATGGATCGTGTAGAACTGGGCGAAATCCTTCGGTGCACAGTGGAACGTCGCGTCGGCAACGAGCACGTCCGACTTCGCAGCGACCTGCAGCTCCTGGTCCGTCGCAAAGATGAGCACGCCCAACTCCTCCGAACCATCGAGAAACCAACTGCAGTAGGACGGGCAGCTGCTCGTGGCGCCCACGCCCATGCACACGAGCAGACACAGCTCACCTCTCGCGTTCCGAGAGCTCCAGCTTGCGACTTCTGAACGTCTCGGCAAACACTGACGTCTCAATGTCCTGGAAGAGCACGCCAGGCACGGCCTGGGCGCGGATCCGGTAATAACTGTAGCGGCACTGCTCCCAAGACGGAAAGGCGGCGCTGACGCTGTGCTCCCCCGTCAGGGGCACGTCGCCTTCCAGCTGTCTCGCGGCTCCCAATGTGCCCATCAAACCCTACAATACGCGACATTGACGGGTGGGGTGGCATGGCTGGAAACGTGGTTGCTCACGTGTTCGTGCGCCTCCTGGGGAGCCATGCCGCACTCCTTGATCAGCCGTCGGCTGCTCCGGTCCAGCTGCTGAGCGACCGCCTCTTGTGCGGGAAGCGGCTGGCACTGAGCATGGTGCACAGTGTCCTTCGTGCCCCTCTCCATCGAGCCGTGGCTGCGCACGATCACTGACGGTGGCGGCTGCCGCTGTCGGCCATCGACAGCAGCGTCCTTCGTGTAGAGGTAGAAACAGCGAAGGCAGCGGTAGTACGCGTCCCCGCTGGCAGCGCGCCGGGTCAACGTGTACACGCGCACCCCGCCACCCTGTCGCTGCTCCGGCACGAGGAGGGCGTTGCGCGTCAGCGACTTAGTCAGCCCGGTCGAGCGCTGCTTCGCGGACACTCGCGCCGCCAGAGCGCCGCTGTCCTCCAGCCCCTGCCCGCCGTCCGCGAGCGCCAACGGAGTCGACTGCGGTCGCGTGTCGACGGCCGAGGCAGGGCCGGTGCTGCTGCCGAGCGCGAGTGCCGACGGAGTGGAGTGGGGCCGCGTGTCGACGGCCGAGGCAGGGACGGCGCCGCTGCCGACCGCGAGCGCCAAAGGAGTCGACCGCGGTCGCGTGTCGACGGCCGAGGCAGGGCCGGTGCTGCTGCCGAGCGCGAGTGCCGACGGAGTGGAGTGGGGCCGCGTGTCGACGGCCGAGGCAGGGACGGCGCCGCTGCCGACCGCGAGCGCCAAAGGAGTCGACCGCGGTCGCGTGTCGACGGCCGAGGCAGGGCCGGTGCTGCTGCCGAGCGCGAGTGCCGACGGAGTCGAGTGGGGCCGCGTGTCGACGGCCGAGGCAGGGACGGCGCCGCTGCCGACCGCGAGCGCCAAAGGAGTCGACCGCGGTCGCGTGTCGACGGCCGAGGCAGGGCCGGTGCTGCTGCCGAGCGCGAGTGCCGACGGAGTCGAGTGGGGCCGCGTGTCGACCGCGGAGGCAGGGACGGCGCCGCTGCCGACCGGGAGCGCCAACGGAGTCGACCGCGGTCGCGTGTCGACGGCCGAGGCAGGGCCGGTGCTGCTGCCGAGCGCGAGTGCCGACGGAGTCGAGTGGGGCCGCGTGTCGACGGCCGAGGCAGGGACGGCGCCGCTGCCGACCGCGAGCGCCAAAGGAGTCGACCGCGGTCGCGTGTCGACGGCCGAGGCAGGGCCGGTGCTGCTGCCGAGCGCGAGTGCCGACGGAGTCGAGTGGGGCCGCGTGTCGACGGCCGAGGCAGGGACGGCGCCGCTGCCGACCGCGAGCGCCAAAGGAGTCGACCGCGGTCGCGTGTCGACGGCCGAGGCAGGGCCGGTGCTGCTGCCGAGCGCGAGGGCCGACGGCGTGGAGTGGGGCCGCGTGTCGACGGCCGAGGCAGGGACGGCGCCGCTGCCGACCGCGAGCGCCAAAGGAGTCGACCGCGGTCGCGTGTCGACGGCCGAGGCAGGGCCGGTGCTGCTGCCGAGCGCGAGTGCCGACGGAGTCGAGTGGGGCCGCGTGTCGACGGCCGAGGCAGGGACGGCGCCGCTGCCGACCGCGAGCGCCAAAGGAGTCGACCGCGGTCGCGTGTCGACGGCCGAGGCAGGGCCGGTGCTGCTGCCGAGCGCGAGTGCCGACGGAGTCGAGTGGGGCCGCGTGTCGACAGCAGAGGCAGGGACGGCGCCGCTGCCGACCGGGAGCGCCAACGGAGTCGACCGCGGTCGCGTGTCGACGGCCGAGGCAGGGCCGGTGCTGCTGCCGAGCGCGAGTGCCGACGGAGTCGAGTGGGGGCGCGTGTCGACAGCCGAGGCAGGGACGGCGGCGCTGCCGACCGCGAGCGCGAACGGAGTCGACGGCGGTAGGGTGTGGCGGGCCGAGGCAGGGCCGGTGCTGCTGCCGAGCGCGAGTGCCGACGGAGTCGAGTGGGGCCGCGTGTCGACGGCCGAGGCAGGGACGGCGCCGCTGCCGACCGCGAGCGCCAAAGGAGTCGACCGCGGTCGCGTGTCGACGGCCGAGGCAGGGCCGGTGCTGCTGCCGAGCGCGAGTGCCGACGGAGTCGAGTGGGGCCGCGTGTCGACAGCTGAGGCAGGGACGGCGCCGCTGCCGACCGGGAGCGCCAACGGAGTCGACCGCGGTCGCGTGTCGACGGCCGAGGCAGGGCCGGTGCTGCTGCCGAGCGCGAGTGCCGACGGAGTCGAGTGGGGCCGCGTGTCGACGGCCGAGGCAGGGACGGAGCCGAAGCCCACCGCGATCGCCAAAGGAGTCGACCGCGGTCGCGTGTCGACTGCCGAGGCAGGGCCGGTGCTGCTGCCGAGCGCGAGGGCCGACGGAGTCGAGTGGGGCCGCGGGTCGACGGCCGAGGCCGGGACCGCGCCGCGGCCGACCGCGAGCGCCACAGGAGTCGACCGCGGTCGCGTGTCGACGGCCGAGGCAGGGCCGGTGCTGCTGCCGAGCGCGAGTGCCGACGGAGTGGAGTGGGGCCGCGTGTCGACGGCCGAGGCAGGGACGGCGCCGCTGCCGACCGCGAGCGCCAAAGGAGTCGACCGCGGTCGCGTGTCGACGGCCGAGGCAGGGCCGGTGCTGCTGCCGAGCGCGAGTGCCGACGGAGTCGAGTGGGGCCGCGTGTCGACAGCTGAGGCAGGGACGGCGCCGCTGCCGACCGGGAGCGCCAACGGAGTCGACCGCGGTCGCGTGTCGACGGCCGAGGCAGGGCCGGTGCTGCTGCCGAGCGCGAGTGCCGACGGAGTCGAGTGGGGCCGCGCGTCGACGGCCGAGGCAGGGACGGCGCCGCTGCCGACCGCGAGGGCCGACGGGGTTGACTGCGGTCGCGCGCCGACAGCCGATCGCCTACCAACAGTAGGATCTCGCACGCGCAAAGCGACCGCGCTTTTTTTGCCCACAGTGTGGCCGGTCAGCTCCTAGAAACAAAAGAAAATGTACAATCATTTCATTTACAAATAATTAGTGAATGCCGTACGCTGATTTCTTGGGCGGCTGACCGAACACTTCGATCTGACGTGCCACTCCGCATTTCTTCCAAAATCTCGCGCACATCGTCCCGAGCCCACACCTCCAGCTCGATCTTGCGCTTCATCACTTGAGTGGGTTCAATCAAATGTAACAGCCGAAGACAAAACCAATATAGCGCAGTTGCGATGTGCAGTTGAATTTGAATATTCGCTTCGTGTTCGCACATATAAAAACACGCAATTCAGCGTAGGATACGGCTGTCCGGCTGCTGTCCGGCTGGAGGTGAGCACCGCCAACATGCGTCGTATCGGGCCAACACGCAAAGAAACAGAACACACATCGTTACGGTAGGCTAGAATTCAAATCTCTATATTACATTCATTGGTTGCCATTGCCAACACGTGGCAGTCGGAAAACATTTTTTTGGAGCCTTTTTACCGCTTTTTTTGTTAAAACTCGGAAAATGACGCTGTACTCCATAATTCTTCCTACTTACAACGAGCGGGACAATTTGCCAATTTTTCTATGGCTTTTGGACCGAGCTATGCGTGAGGCCGAATTGAATTACGAGGTGAATTGCTTTATATTTTGCTGAACTGCCATTGACACCCGCTCACGCACGCACGCACGCACGCACGCACGCACAGTCGTCTGTCGCGTAAGAACGTCTGTAGCTTTGGTGCTCAGGTGATCCTAGTGGACGACAACAGTCCGGACGGCACGCTCGAGGTGGCGAAGGAGCTGCAGACGCGTCTGCTGGACGAGCGCAGACTGGTGCTGCGGCCGCGCGCCGGCAAGCTGGGGTTGGGCAGCGCATACGTGCACGGCCTCCAGAGCGCCCGGGGCGACTTCGTCGTCCTCATGGACGCGGACCTCTCGCACCACCCAAAGTTCATTGCCGACTTTGTCGACAAGCAGCGCAGCACCGACTGCGACGTCGTCACAGGCACCAGATACAGGCACGCGACTAACTACCAAAATATAAGCCCCACTCTTCGGAATTGAATGGGCATTGGAACACGCAGCAACATAGGTGGGCTCAGGGGGGGGGGCGTTCAGCCCCCCCCCCTGGCCAAGGCCATGCCGCTTTTTGGCGTTTTTTTGCTTCCCTTTCAGTGTAGTGTGGAGTCACCCAACAACGCTTAAAAAGTTCTATTTAGGCATTGTTTTGACACATTTTCGACCAAAAAGCACCGATTTACACGCTATTTTGGTGCGAAATCTTCCACTCGACCACCTTCCACTTTTCGATCCCGGCGGGATGGCGGGAGAACCCCCCCCCCCCCTTGGCTTTTGACCCAATCTACACCTATGCGCAGCAACAACACCAGTAGGAAATGTGCTCTTCTTGTCCAAAGTTTTTATTAGAACTTGATGGCGTATTCTGAACTTGTTTTGTAGAACTGTCCCACAAAATTTTGGGAACGACGTTCTGGGGAGGTGGGGGGTTGGTTGGCCCCATAGGCGCCCACGGAAATTGGGCCATGGGAGGGGTAAATCGCCAATTTTTTCGAAGGCAGGGGGTGGGTAAATCGGGATTTTTGGGATGGAGTTTTATACGTCGGAATTGCACAATACAATGGTAGTTTGCACAATACAATGGTAGTTATTCGCCTCAGAATGGACCCAAAACGAGATCTAAACGCCATTTTTATGTACCTAAGCTGCAAAGTACAAAAAAGACAGCGCCGCAAGCACACTTTTTGCCCTTTTTACAAGATAAATTGGCTTGAAGCTCCAGAAAATGAAAGCCAGTGGAGGGGTCGTCCCGAAAGTCTTTCGGGATGGGGCCTTCCAGGGGAGGGGTATACCCCCCCCCCCCCATCCCCCAGCCGTTGGCGGATCCGGAAAAAAATTTCGGAGGGGGGAGGCATTTTGCAGAAGGGATGTTGGGCCATTTTGACAGTGGTTTGGACACCTAATTGGTCCATTTCTGACGATTGACGAACATAAACGGCGCCGCAGGCGAAAATTTTGCTGTTCTCGACCACCTACGAGCAATTTTATGCTGAAAACTAGGCTTACTGCGCGCGTTTCTTCTCTCCCACCGCCTATCCCCCCCCTTCCTCCCTAGAGTTCCGATTTCGGGAGGGGGAATTCTCCCTTTCCCCCACCCCTGGATCCGCCACTGCCCCCAGCAGGCACCTAAACAACGCCAACAACTTCTGTGTCGCAACGGCACGGCACGTTATGATGTTGTTGTTGGATTTGGGGCGACGCTAGGAGGCCGTCAATTGCCCATGTAGCATACCCATTTTTATGACGCCTTCCCGTGTGGAGCCGCATAATCAGCCAAAGACATTTGGAAGAACGCCATCGGGAATCTAGGGCAGCGACGGCTCGAGAAAATCCATTGAGAGGGAGGTCCTCGATCTAGTGGATCCATCAAGAATCGAACCCAGAACCGTGCGCGCACGAGGCCGATTCTCTACCACTAGGCCATCGGCTGTCCATATGTTATGATTAAGTTCTGATGAGTTGTTAAAGATTGAACTCCGCAAGGTGCGGAGTTCAATCCTCAGCGTGGCAAGACTGAAAAAACAGTAACCCCCTTTGCAAGGGCTCACGCAAAAACTGTGCCCCCTGATTGGAGTTCTCATTGAGACAATCGGTCTTGCAGGCAGAGGTAAGCAAGGACCAATGCGGTCCCCCTCTCGCCTGAGACTTCGGTCTCGAACCTCAAAAAAAAGTTGGTTGCTTACTGTTACTACGCGTGTTCACGCCAGTGCCTTTTAGACACGGCGGCGGCGTGTCGGGTTGGAATCTCCAGAGGAAAATCGTGAGCAGAGGCGCGAACGTCCTAGCGCAGATCATGCTTTGGCCTGGTGAGTCTACTCGGGGCAGGGGGGTAGACAGCATTATAAAAATTTAGTCGTCGAGGAGCGTGTGCGAACCGCAGGGCACAGATGCGTATGTCCCGCACCGCACCGCCCGCCCGCCCGCACGCACGCACGCACGCGCCCAGCGACGCGTTGCAGGCGTGTCTGACCTGACGGGCTCGTTCCGGCTGTACCGGCGGTCGGCGCTGGAGTCGCTCGTGAGCCACTGCATCTCCAAGGGCTACGTCTTCCAGATGGAGATGGCCTTCAGGGCCAAGCAGATGGGATTCACCATTGAGGAGGTGCGCGTTGCGCGCCTGCCTGCGTGCCTGCGTGCGTGTCTGCGTGTGTGTGTCTGTGTGCGTGCGTGCGTGCGTCATAGGTGCTGATTGGTCCAAAAGGCAGGGGGGGGGGTGTGGCTGGGGGTTTCTAGGGGGGGGGGGGTCTCCCGCCATCCCGCCGGGATCGAAAATTTTGGAGGAGGGGTGGATGAAGTGGAAGATTTCGCACCGAAATAGCGTGTAAATCCGTGCTGGGTCACGCTACATTGGGGTCGCTCCCGCAAAAAAAAAGCGTGATGGCCTTGACCAGGGGGGGGGGGGTAACCCCCCCCCCCCCCCAAGCCCACGTCTAGCGTGCGCGCGTGCGTGCTGGAATGGGCAGCGGAGACGATATCAGGTGCCCATCACGTTTGTGGACCGATTCTTCGGAGAGTCGAAGCTGGGCAGTACTGAGATCATACAGTACGCCAAGGGACTCCTCTGGCTCTTCTTCACCGTGCCCTGAGGAGACGCGCGTGTGACAACCCCTGTGATTCCCCGTGCCCCATCAAAACCGTGGTCGTATACTGTTGTGGTTCGTTCCTTGCACTTGGCAGTTTTCTTTCTGCGCAAAGTTGTTGATGCGTGCACATACACTGTGCTTTGGCACTGTGTCGTAGCGCTCCGTGGCTGCGAATTCCTCCGCTGTCTTTCAAGCGGCGATAAAAAACGGCGCAACCCACTTCTCTAATCAGTGTGAGGCAACGTCTTGTCAATCTATGTGGGCTTTGGTAGTACCCTGTTCGGGCGTTTGGCTTATGCGAGGCGGAGTTGTAGCGTCGAAAACCTGGAAGTGAGCGTGACGCGTGACGCGTTGGGCGGTTGCCGCCGCGCCCCGGACGGCTGCGCTGCCACGAGGCTCGATCATTGTGGTGTGGTCGGATTCGGTCGATACCTTTTCGGCAAGGCTTTTCTCGGAGACGCAAGCGCATAAAAACCTCAACAGAAAAGGAAAGGGCACGGCAGGGAAAGGAAGCGTCGTGCGATCGAGTTGTCGGAAGTCGCGAGAGAGGCTCCAATGAAATTCCTCGTCCGAGTTGTGCTCGGAACCTAGAAGGATGTGAAAACGAACGATACATGCAAATCGGAGACTCATCCTTCGGGCTCATCCTAATTCCTAGGGAATGGAAGCGTATAATTTGTCTTTCGACCGTACTGTTACGGTTCACGATCTATCGTAGTGGGCATAGTCACGCACTTGGTGAGGTGGCCACCGATAAACTGATCGTATGCTGGATTGGTCATATTCTGCGGGGTGTTAACGTGACAATGATTTTACCGTTGTACTCTGTGACGCTTGTTCAGCTAAATCCATCTGATTGGCCTGTTGGTGCATTGTCGAATGAGCGATGTTGTAAAAGCCTGCAAATGCTGCAAAAACGGGACCTTGAAAGCGCATCGAAAACGTTCCTATAACCGGCAGTCTCCAATAGACCTTTAGTTAGACCCTTCTTCACCCCCAAACTGCCACAAAAGTAGACGTGGAGGCTGCAGCCGATCTATTAGAGGAACTACGGTATGCGCGGCAGCACGACCGTAAGACGTTGCGTGCACGCCGTCGTCCAACGTTTTCGAGCAGCCACGAAGCGGCGATGTCCACACTCCTCCTCTCACTCGACAGACAGTCGGACACAGTCGAATTTGATTTTGGGGGGTGGGGGACAATACTTTGTGCTTTCGACGGGGCTCTCAAATGTACAGGTAATTTGGCAGAGCCGCATTAATTGTTGCGCTAAGTCAGGTCAGCCAAGTCAGTGCAGGTCAGATCATAAAAATCTACTGTAGGCAATCTCACCTCGGTTTCGCCCACTCACAGTCACATGCACAGACTGCTCGCTCGTTATGAGGTAAGGTTGTTCAACTCAGCTGTTTCTAACTGCAAGCATTGAGCTGCGTGGCGACATTCTCATCCCCCCCATGCACAATAATTTCCATATTGTAATTTCAGAGTTGCGATGCAAAACTATGATACGGTGTAGTCAGAAACGTGAGTTGATGCCCTCCTCCGTGATGTACTACTGCGCATCCCTTGCGCCGTATTGTGTTGTTGCACTGTGGGTGCCGTGTTACCGAAATAAATGAATAAAACAAAAACAAAAATAAAGAAACCGAAAAAACTGGAACTGGTGACAATCCGCCACAAACCGCCAATTCTTCTTGGGCTGCAATTCGCCAAAAAGCGGCCTCGGCAAAATAGGTAGTAGTTGCCATTGCATGGCACGTGTACCTAGTGCGGGCGCACTGCATGCACTTCCAATTCAGCATGCGAGCGTCGCCTTCTAATCGGTGCGCGTCAACAGTCGTGCCGAGTCGTCCACTCCTGATAACCTAGTACTCTTTTCGGCCATTTGGCTTACTCGAGCCAGAATCTTGCCCCAAGCCGCTAGTGAAAAGCCGAAAGAACGAATAACGCACGCAGCAACAGCCGCCCATGCACATTGCAGAATCCGCAGTGCTCGATTAAAACTTTGCCGCAACTGTGGGTGCTCGCATTCCAGCGCTTTCTGTTTTCCAAATAGAAAAAGAAGCCATGGGTTTTATTCTCCGCTCATTGCCCGTTGTTCTGTCGCTTTTGGGAGTCGGCGCCGCGTCCCTGTCTCGCTCCAGCTGGGCGTGCGGCCCGTCAATCGGCTGGCCAGCCGTGGAGAGTGTGCGTTTTGTGTTGCTGTTGCGGCTACATTCGAGTTCTGTGGATGCCAACCTGCCCACCCACCTCCAGGGCAGTGGCTCACCAGCGGGCAGGGGTGTGTACTCGTTCCACTTGCAGACATCTACATTTTCGGCGGGCTCGCGGACGGCGGCAAGTCGGTGTCGCGACTCGACCCGCGCACGGGCCAGCTGACCAAGCTGGCCAGCATGCCGTCGCCGATGCGCGGCGCCGTGGGCGGCCAGCTGGCCGACGCCTTCCTGCTGCTCGCTGGCGGCGGTGACGTGACGCCGCGAATCTTCCGCCGCGGCGCCTTCGAGCCCGCCGCCGAGCCGTTCGCGTACGCTCGTGCCGCAACAGAGCACTACGAGGGCAAGATGGCCGCCGTCGTCGGTTCGTCCGCCCAGCCACCCCCGGCAGCAGCCTTGATAGCACCCAGTGCATACCTGTAACTGGGGGGGGGGGTTGGGTCCACTATTTTTCTAGCCTACCGCACCCCGCGACCCCACAGAATTTTTCCAAGGGATTTTCACCCGGTCTTTTCACCCTTTGGTCTGCCTGTGTGTGGCCTTTCAAACGATTCTACTACATTTGTTTTGTGCAAAAAAAATGCGTGACGATGACGTATACGCTGACGTGCTCATATTTAGCCCATTCGTTCCTTTGTGTACTCTTTTCGCTTCGTTCACATTCCAGGGCGCAGTCTGTACGTATGCGGCGGGAAGAATCCGACCTGCAGCCCCCCGAACTCGAGAACGGAGAGGTACACTGTGACGAGCGCCTGTCACGCCTACTCCTTCGACAAACGGAAGTGGCGCAGCGCGCCTCCACTGCCGCACGGCCTCTACGCTGGAGCGGCGGTATGACTGCCGGAAAACTGTAGTATACATACGGAGATTTGTGTGAAGAGAGGGAGGAGTGCTAGAAGAGCGCACGCATGCACGCCAACCCGCTAAATACATTACGTGGATGTCGGTTGTTTCCTTGAAGGTGGGCGTCGGCGACAAGCACGTGTACGTGGTGGGAGGCATCAAATCGAACGGTCGCACCAGCCAGAGGATGTTCCGACTGGACACGAGCAAACCTTCGACCGGCTGGGTCAATGTGACATATATGCCAGTCCCTAAGTGAGTGAGCCGTGTGTGCCGTGCTGCGCGTGGTGACCTGCACGACTAACAGACTTTCATTCCCGCTTTGCCGAACAGCAACTCAGAAGTCAGAACCAATCCGCGACGCAAGGTCATTGGGTCCGACATTCTTTGGGACGCTGGGCCATTTCGCGCTGGTTGGGCACATAGTTTGGCCATTGGCAATTTATACGTAAAACGCTGTCGAAAATGTTTAGATTTTCGGGAGGGGGAATGGGTCCATTCCCCTCCCACTGGATCCGCCAGTGAGCGGAGGTGACGCGCCTGGCCACCCCTGCCCATTGGGCGGGGTGGGGGCGACTAACATCTCCGATGGGCTACCTATATACGTCTTCTGGATGGAGATGGTCTTCAGGGCCAAGCAGATGGGATCTACCATGAGGAGGTGCGCGTGTGTGCGTATGTGCGTGCGCGCGTGCGTGCGCGTGTGCGTGTGGATGGCGCTGTGCCTCTCTGTTGCTGCTCAAAGAAGAGCACCTCAGCGAGATCTTCAAACTGATTGTATGTGATGCTCAAGCTACCTGTACATGCGTGCAGAGCAGGGCGAGGGACGAAGAGTACACACACGCACAGTGGACATGAACTATGTACGTGCATGAAATTCGGTACGCAAGGTTCGAAACTGAGTAGTAATTGGCGAGCAAGCCCTTCCGTCAGCGTCTTCCGGCGGGCAGAGTGCAAAGTCCAGTGCCAAGCCAGTTTCGGACAGAAGCACATGGAACCATTTCCAAGACAAACGAACGAACAAACAAACCCCGCTCCTTGTTAGGTGATTCGAAAACACTCGTCATTTCCTTGGCTTTTCTGGGCGCTCCATGGCAGGTGGCGTTCTTTGAGACAACAACGGCCGAACGCAATGGATGCGCGCGCCTATGGTACGTTACGTCAACGTCGAAAGGACATTGTACTCTCGACGTTGTACGCGCCGAATTTGGCGCAGACAACTCGATGCCGCTGTTGTCGCGCGCTCCTCAGTCCGCTTTGACGTCAGAGCGCCTATTTATGCGGGCGGTCGTGGAGTCGCCCACAGTTTCGGAAGAGAGAAGCTGCGCCAGAAGTGTCGACATTTGCTTCATGATGTTGCGACTAGACGGCCTGGTGTTGTGCTGCTGCATATGTTCTACCACGCTGTTTGCAGGTACTGTATGTGCGCAAGTTCCTTACGTAAAACAAGAGCTACCCTTTGGTTTTTCCAAACAATACAGCACCTTTAGCGAATTGAGGCACACGCTCTCGTTATAAAAGGCATGGTTTAATTGATTCCGTCTACATAGTGGGGCACCCTAAAAATGGCTGAACAGCAGTTGTCAGCAGATCAGCGAATGCCGTAGACCCCATAATTAGGCACCTGGGGGATAATTGTTTCATTCGTGCAGTGGACCCAATGGGGCAAGCGGACCGCCTCGCGGCAGCAGGTGATCCTTCTCCCGGCCTTGGAACCGATCCGTCGACGAAAAATTCGCTTTTGGACGATGGTCCATTTAGGGAGGGGTGCAATCATAGGGGGGTTAGTGCTGATTATAAGGTTCACGGTAAATTCGTGAAACCACTTTCTAGGCAGCGACTCGGCCGAGGAGCGCGTTCCGGACCTGACAGTGTGGAAACTGCGGGTTGGCAAGGCGGGCGAGGACGAGCGCAGCACGCTCCAGCTCCTCTTCCACCACGCCGACCGCGACCGCAGCGGGGCGCTAGAGGTTGACGAGATCGGCCAGGTCGCCCAGTTGACCGGCCTCAGACCCGTCTTTCTCTTCCTCGCCTTCAACCTGATCGACCGAGACCACAACCGCAAAGTCACCCTTCCAGGTCTAGTGCGACCGCCTACTGTGTACATACAGGGTGTATCAAAACTATATGCTCCCCCCTAGGGAAATACTGGTTGGACGGATTTAGCTGAAATTCAACACAGATGTAGGCCAAACAAAAATACATGACCAAATTAAATTTCATGCAAATCAAACAACCGAGCGTCGAGATAGGAGCAATCATCCAAGGTACAGTAAAAAAAGTTGGTTTTGCGTAAAAACATTACTGCGTGTTTTATGGCAACAATTTCTCGTTGAATGATAAACAATCGTTTTAAACGAGTGTCGAGGGCCATGTCACGCTTACGAACGGCCAACGACACTGACCAAGTGCGTCTCGTCAATGAAGCGGCTGCAGTCACTTTCCGAGCGCACGCGACGCAGGTGCACAGTTCATCACCAGAAATTGGGTCGCTCAGGCCTCAGAAGCTGTAGCAATCGGAAGATGGGTCACCGAGCACTGGAACAGAGAGCCGCATGACTTGGGCATCACCAGCCGATCGGACGTCAGCCCACCACTGCTGATTCTTCAAGAAACGGGTGAAGTGGTGACAGCAGCAAGATTTTTCACTGTACCTTGGATGATTGCTCCTATCTCGACGCTCAGATACTCGTTTAGCGTGAAATTTAATTTGGTTATGTATTTTTGTTAGGCCCATATGTACCGTAAATCCTCCAAAGAACGCCCCCCCCCCCTCCAATAACCCCCCCCCCCCTCCAATGAACGCCCAGGGTAGAGGGTAGGTTGAAAAAATAAACGCCCACGCTCCAATGAACGCACAGGGGCGTGCGCTAGAACACAGTTGTGCAATGATATGCTTGTCAAAACAGGTATTGTCACGCGGTATTCTACGTTTGGGTACTGTATATTGCCTGTACGCACTAGAACAGCTATTGTTTAGCCGCTACAGAAGGCGATTTGCACCAATAACTGTACAATTTTCATGTTTTAATAACGATTATTGGGTCTGCACAGCATTGTTGCAGCACCATTTAGTAGTTGAGTTTATGAACGCCCCCTCCAATGAACGCCCCCCCTTCAATAAACGCCCAGGGTAGACGTTGGGTTGAAAAAATGAACGCCCAGGGCGTTCATTGGGGGATTTACGGTATGTTGAATTTCAGCTAAATCCGTCCAACCAGTATTTCCCTAGGGGGGGGGGAGCATATAGTTTTGATACACCCTGTACACCGTAAACCCCACAATTAGCCACCCTCATTATTAGCCCCCTCACAACTGGCCCTCCTCCCTGGAGTCCTGTGTGCGTGTGTGCGTGCGTGCGTGCGTGTGTGTGTGTGTGTGTGCGTGCGTGTGTGTGTGTGTGTGTGTGTGTGTGTGTGCTGTGCTGTGCTGTGCTTGTGCTTGTACCCCTCCGCGCGTTTCGTGCCGTTTTGTGGTTATAGAGTTGTATACCTACGTATTGTTCCGTAGAACAATCACCCTCAAAACATCACCCGAACCACTTCAGAGCTCATACGATTCACAGAGCTGGGTGTTCCAAGTCGGCCTCAATACTGAGATCTGAATGGCAAACTCCACGATATTCACCGATCCAGTCAAGATAGGTAGTAATCCGGACAATTTTCGTGTACACAGTATAGTCAAGTGTGCGTAATCCAGACGTGTCAAAAATCGGTGTCGAACTCACATTTTTGATTTCAACGTATTACCAAGCGTCTCTCCTCGTCGCTACTGTATCTGCGCCATGCGTGTACTTTGGTCAGCTCTCTGTTGGATCGCATGTATCGCACCTACCTGAATTAGCCGTGATTGATACTGTAGCTTTTCCGAATCGGCTTTTTACCGCGCTTCGTGCGACGCTAACGCAGCGAGGCCACCTAAGCAGCATCGCCACTTGTCACGTCCGACCAACTATGCTAATCTCTATCTTCGTGCCGACTAGTTGCGGGTAGGACGAGATACGGAAGGAATGGGGACTGGCGCGTACGGTATGTGTGTTTGTAGCGCAGTCGCGCTACAGATACTTTGAGATATGACAGTTTGAAAAATGTTTGTCAAAATCGCAAAAAAATGAGCGAAATTCAAACAAACAGCAGCTGCAGCAGCAGCTACGAGCCTTTAGCTGTTGCGCGCGCACCCGCGCATTGCCTTGGCTTGAAAGCGCTTGGATGGACGATCCGAACGCGCCCTAATTCGGTTCATTTCGGTCATTCAGTGGAGTCACCAGTCAGTCACCGAAGTTGCGGCGGTGGGCCATATTCTGGCCCAAAAATCGGTTTTTTGACTGTAGTTCTTTCGCAGTTGACGTTGGAGCGTCGGCTTAAAGGAAGAATATGTATATGTAGGTCTCCTGAATTTCTTTTTGCACCGTTTAGCGCGAGCTATTCAAAGTGCGCAGTTTGTGATTCAAAATTTTGGGCAAGTGGCACCCCCCCCCCCCCCGCTCCGTGTGAGTCAAGAGTCTTGTTGAGCTGTGGGTTGGTACCCTTTTCTTGCTGCGCGAGGCGCTATCTATCTTGTCCCATCGAAAACACGGAAGTGAGCGTGACGCCTTTCTCCCCCCTGTTGCACCCGTCAGTGGGTGGTGCGCTGCCATGCGAGCTGGTTTTGATGACTGTGGTCGGATGAAAAATGGTCGGGCGCAAATTGAGCAGCCTATTCAGTTAAACATTAATTATTCTACGCTCTACAGGTAAATACCAAACTGCTGAATCAGTTTCTCTTCGTGGTTCAGTTGAAGCGGCCGTCCGGCCATCTCCGTCTCCAGAAGATGGACCGAGAGGTAGGGGTATCTGGTGGCGAGGCAGCTGTACCGGCAGTGAAGCGCCTTGTAGCCCAGCACACTTCGGTGCGTGTACCGACCCAATGGCGGCACCCAGTAGCGCTCTTTGTGTACGATGATCAGATCCTCGGGGACACGGTAGCGTTCTGCACCAGACGAAAGCTCGTGATTTACATCAAGAACAGAAAGGCACGCACGCACGCACGCACGCACGCACGAGACATCAGTAGAGACGCGAGAAAAAATCGAAAGGAAGCGCTGACCTTGCAGCCGGCGCACGCCTTGTGTTTGTGGCCTTGGGAGCGCCACTCGTCGAGCAGACGGAGCTTGAAGGGCTTTTCGTTATGGAACGGCTCCGACGCTGCAAACGGCTGCCGCCTGCGCAGGCGCTCCAGCTGGCGCGGCGTGGGTCCCTCCAGGGAGCCTGGCTTCAGCAGCGCCACTACCTAGGCAGAGAATTTTTGCCGCTTGGTCGAGAGACTGCACAAAGTCTGGCAGGCAGGCGTGCTCCCTAAGGCCAGAGCGTAGCAAGGGAGGGGGTAGGGGGGGGGGTATACCCCTCCCCGAGATTGTGTGATTGTGTGAGATTGTGTGAAGCCCTGTTGCAAAAATGCCCGGGCGAAAGAAAAGAGAGAGAAAGCATTTTAGCTCGCTTGTGAGGTTAAAAATGCTTGAAAGTAGCTCGAAATTGGTGGAAATTGCTCAAAAGTGGCCCAAGATAGGTTAAAATTTCTCGAAAGTAGCCCAAAATTGGTTCAAAATGCTCGAAAGTAGCCCAAAATGTCAAAATTTTCGGGAAAAGCAAGTTCATTGTGCCATTGTGCCGAAAGAAACACACCATAATATTTTTAATGCGTCGACGCTCAGTGCTCAACTGTTAAATACTAAAACAACGCGGGCACCACATGCTCGCAGTTGGGCTATTTCCAAAAGACGCAACAGACGCAACAGACGCGCAACGGCTTAGGATTAGGCTTAGACTTTGGCTTTTGCTTAGGCTTAGGCTTTTGCTTAGGCTTAGGCTTTTGCTTAGGCTTAGGCTTCGCTTAGGCTTAGGCTTAGGGTCTGTTGCGTCTGTTGCGTTTTTTGGTAATTGCCCGCAACGGATCTTTCTTTTTGAAGTTGTATGTAGAGAAAGTGTGCTAGAAAATGAGCGACGACAAAGCAAACGACAACATCAGCTCGGAGGGCTTGCTGAAGCCGCACTTTGTGGATTCGGTAGACGAGGCACTGTCTGTGCTGCTGCCCAGCGGAAAACTCAGCGAGTTGGCATCGGCTCGCAAGGTGCCGCTCAGTTTGCCTGTGGGTTTGTACGAGTGCTCCTTTCTCGTCGACTGCCAAGCCCTGGCAAATCCGCTGGACCTATACGTCGACTCCTATAGAAAGTGGGGCCAGGGCCAACGCTTCTACCACTTCCTGACAGCAGGAGCCCATCGCATATATTCTTGCGGTGTATATAAATTTTATTTATTTTATGCTTATAAACGGAATTAGGCTTGAGGGTAAATCGCCATTTTTTGAAGAGATTAGGGGGTAATTGAAAGTTTGGGTAATTGAGGTAATTGAAAGTTTTGAAGCCTAAGTGGAGACTCGGTCGAAACAAGCACGTTTGACACGTCACCACAAGCATAGGTGTAACATATTCGTTTGCAAAGCATTGCGTGTAACATTGCAAAGCGGTGCAGTTACAACGAAATGAAACTGACGATAGCTAAATGGCCCGCCCTGTACAACCAAATATGAATTAAAAAAATATGGAAATAGATAGAATTTATTAGAAGATTACATAAAATCAAAGTGTTGTAAAAAGAAATGTGGCGTGTGACGCATTGTTTTAGTATTTAACAGTTGAGCACTGAGCGTCGACGCATTTAAAATATTATGGTGTGTTTCTCTCGGCACAATGGCACAATGGCACAATGAACGTGCTTTTCCCAAATTTTCGCCTGCGGCGCAACAGGGGGGACCCTGTTAAAAAGGGGAAACCTAAGCTCAGTGAACCAGTGAACCGAGAGAAACGCACCATAATATTTTAAACGCGTTGACTCTCGTTGCTCACCGGTAAATACAAAAAAAAAACGCGTTCAGATGGCGCCAGAAAACAACAAATGGCGCGCTTCAGCGCCACAGAGCCCGGGGCAGAGAAGACCTCGTCCACGGTGTTACGCACCCTCGCCATCGGCCCCTCCACCTCGTCGCGCCACCGATAGGCCAACTAAAGGAGCAATGGAGAGGAGCGCCCGTGTAGATGGACACACTGCGAGTCGGCGCGAGCCGAACCGTCTTGAGTCCGTTGAGCACGACGCCGCACTCCTCGACGATGCCGACGCGGATCCGACTGATCAGCGCGATGCGCGCCAGCTGCGGCGCATTGTAGAAGAGCGCCGTGAAGTTGTCCAGCGCCCACGGCTCGGGATACGCTAAAGGGGTTGGGCAGGGACAGTCGTGCGCAACTGCTACAGCCACGAAAGGAGAAGGGAGGAGGGGCGGGGAATGGGCTGCTGACTAGTGGTCTCCTCGACGAGTTGGAAGAGCTGGCTCTCGGTCCACTGGAAGTCGTAGGAGCGCCGGTTGGCCGTGGGCACTGGAGAGGCGGGCGAGCGACTCGAGCGCCCTGCTCAGCGGCTGCACGCGTCGACAGAAGTCGGCGTAGTCAGTCACCGGGAAGTCGCATACGCTCTTCCAGTCGATCGACGCTGCAATCAGCCGAGTGCACGCATGCACAACGGGGCGTTGCCGAGGAGAGTGGGAGGCGCGCCGCACTCACGATTCTGGCGAACGAAGACGGCCGCGTTGCGCGGTCCGCTCGCCGGGGAAGGCATGCGGACCTGTCGGCCGGCCAGTTCGGGCGCGTAGAGTACGTAGAGGAGGCGACCGCGGCACTCGGCGGCGGGCTGGCAGTCGAGCAGCTTCGTCAGCCAGAAGGGCCCGTCCCGTGTTCTCGTCTGCCAGAGTTGCCGTGGCCGAACGTCTCCATGTTCTCGAATTCGCTCCGTGGTCCTCTGGCCGTGCCCGGTGGCGAACCCGCCCGCCGCGGAGCCGAGGTGCCGGCGCCGCCGCTCTTGGCCCGCCGCTCAAGGACACCCACGCCCGCACGCTCACACGCGCGCACGCTCGCACAAACGCACAAGCGCGCAGGCACGTGCACGCGCACAGGCACGCGCACACGGGCACGCTCGCACGAACCCGAACCTAAATCCTGAGTCTAAGCCTATTAGCCTAAGCCTATTGTGTGTGATCGCGTTGTTAGTATTGGTGGATAGGCTTTCCCCTAAAGGATAGAGCGTTCCCCTAATGCGCGCAAATTTAAAATATCTACGTTTCCGCCGCTTATACAATCTAGCTCTAACTGCGACAGACTCACCAGTAGGAAATCAAACAATACAATTCAATTTTCCAACAAATTACAGTTGTTTAAACGCATGAAGTCTGCGGTGCAACTCTGCCAGGCTTACACGTTTCTTCTCAAACGCACTAAGTAGTAAGGAAGGAGCTCATGCGCATTGCACTAGCTGGCACACGTTACCGACACGACAACATTGGCAACGACAACACAAAAATGGCACAGCGCTACATCGCCGCGACGACGAATGAGATGCCCGCAGAAACTTCGCATGCATTCTGCAGGGGACGCGCCCAGTTCGTTAGAAATTAGAACCCGTACGCCCGTTTCCGTAAGGGAAATGAATGAACTGATGATGGTCGTGATCAAGCCGGTTCTTCGTCAGGTAGTCGAAGTCTGACGAGAAGCGGTCGGCGTAGCCGGCTCGAGACGACTTAGCCCAGGGAGCGGAAGCAGTCGCCGCAGCGACCGTCGTCCGTCGCCTTCTGGGCTGGATCAGATGCTGAAGACAGCTGAGTGGCGAGAGTGTGGAAGGCGTCCGGCGGCGCCATTCGACTGCTGGTGGGCTTGTGACGACGACCGACTGGCGGAATGGGGCCGCCCAGAAGTGCGCAGCTGCCCAGACAGCCCGCCCGCCGACGCGTCGTCCAGCACCGCGCTCTTCTTGATGAACACCACACTGAACATTCAGAACCCAGTTGCCTGGTGCTGACACCGAGGCAATCGAGTCCGCTGGCAAGGACGCACCTGGAAGCCTGGTGCGAGACCTACTTGACCGCCGTGCGCAGCTCGTACTCGTACGGAGTGGGCGGCCGCGCGCGCGTCCAGCTCCCGCTCGGCCGCCGACAGAGCAGTCACGCTGGGCGTTGACGAGTGACGACGAGCCGTGTTACTGGGCCGGCTCCGGCTAGCGTGTCGGTCGGCGGCTCTTGTCGACACCGCCGTGCCGACGGAGCCGGCACGGCCTGTTGGCCAGAAGACGGAGCGCTGCGACACCGCGTCCAGACTTGAGTTGACGAAACGAGACGACGGTTCACGAAGGGTCGCCAGGGATGAACGAGCGCGCCGACGCGTTGCTGGGTTGCCTAACGGGCCGGCTGTCGTCGTACGGCATCACACACTTGTTGGCGACGACTTACGCTGCAGACGAAGGCCCAGACGCTGTCGACACGTCTCGCCCGCCCGGTGGCTCTTGACGTCGAGTCGGCAACGATGCACACGGGCGCCGCCGCGTTGCTCGGCCGCCCCGCTGGTCGGCGGCCCTTCTCAATGCTGCAGAAGGAGTCGGCAGAGTCTGGCGAGACGACAGGAGACACACGGCAGCGGCGAAGCGCGCTGTCGACGGACGGCGGCACGCTGTTAACGAGCCGCTATTGACGACGAGACGACACGACCGTTGACGGAGTCGACAGCGATGCACGCGCGCACCGACGCGTTGCCCGGCTGGATAGCGTTTTGGCTGTATCAAGGTACCACACACTTGTTGGCGACGACTTACGCTGCAGACGAATGCCCTGACGCTGTCGGACGGCACGGTGGCTGTTGCTTACGGCGCGTCGACAGCGCTGGCAAACGCGCGCTGCTGCGTTGCGCCGCCCCGCCCGTCGCAGGGGCTTCTTGACGCTGCCGACGGAGTCTTCCGGCAGAGTCTGGTTAGACGACAGGAGACTGACGGCAGCGACGACGCTCGCTGTCGACGGAGGGCGGGACGCTGTGGACGAGTCGCTATCGGCGCACGGCCGCACCGACGCGTTACTCGGTCGGCCGACGTGTCGGCGGTCCTTGTCGACATTGCCGACGGATCGTGCGGCACAGGCTGGAGGCCGCCGGAAGACGAACAGCAGGCGGCAGCAGCAACGACCGTTAACTACGGACAGCGACAGAAAAATTACGAACAAACAATTTAAATTGGCGCCTACAGTATCTCCGCTATTTTCTACAGTATCTCCGCTATTTTCTACAGTATCTCCGGTATTTTCTACAGTATTTTAGGGGAACGTCTTGACACGTTAGTATTTTACGGTTAAGCACTGAGCGTCAACGCGTTTAAAATATTATGGTGTGTTTCTCTCGGTTCACTGGTTCACTGGTTCACTGAGCTTAGGTTTCCCGTTAAAAAGTTGGAAATCTGTACCCCCTCCCAAGACCAAATCCTGGCTACGCCACTGCCTAAGGCCCAATTTATACTTCGTTACCTTGTTTACCGGTCAACAAAAAGTAACGTTTTGTTATCTTAAAATAATAAACCAGAGATTCGCGCAAAAAGAATATCTATTTGAGGGGAAGGGGGCCTCGGGCGGGTTGTTGGTGGCAGCCGGTGTGGTTTCTCTGCCGATCCCAAAAATTGTCATCCTGCTCACCGCGTTTAGACATTGACAATTTTCCCACGCCCCTTGTCCCCTCCGCCCCTTCCAACTAGTTATTCCCTCAAAACGGTATTAGCCCCACCAGGACTAGAAATTAACTGCAGCCCCTTTTGGTTCCCACTCTAGAAGGACGGGACGGGATGAGGAGACCCCCCGCCGCACCGGCGCCGCGCGGTTCCCGCCCTCCCTTCCTATCGCGGCGCGCGGCCTCCCTCTCCTTCTGCCCGACTCTAGCGTCTAGCGGCGCCTGAGTCAACCGTTGCAGTCAACGTGTCTGGCTGAACGTGAACTGCACAAAAAAAATTAATTCCATGGCGTAGCCAGGAATCAGGAATTCAGGAAACTAAAAATCAGCCATTTCACTTTCTGCATTGGCGCAGCAGGCAAAATGTGCAAGCCTCAGCGTCACACACTCAAAGAATCAAAGAACTACCTGAAATCTTGTCCTGAACTACCTGAACTACATGAAAAGTACGCTGCAGTCGAAAATTAGGCCATTAGAAAGTATTCTCATGCCGAGATCGCAGACATTCCGCGTCCGACAGACTAGTGATCGTGATCATTAGTGCACACGGAGTTTGGTTATTTTTGTAAAAAAACTTTTTTAAGAGGTCGCAGAAACACAGTGGTTTCCATCGAGTTTCGTCAAGATGTTGTCAAGATTTATTTTTATTTAATTATCATCATATAATTAGTAATATTTTTTAACTAACACTTTTTAATTATACTACACTGACTCCAAGTGATCGCATCACATTCACTATTGCATCATCAGCATGAGCAAAGATGCATTCGAATTTATAAATTCTAATGCTACGTATTCCCTAGAATTTGTTTTTACAGAATTAGTCCGCAGACTAACAGCTCCAATAGCATGGGCTATGATTTATGAACAGTGCGTTGTTTTGTGATTGTGCGTTTGCTGATTGATGTTTATGCTTGAACATGGCTCGCAACGCCAGCACGTGGTCTATTTGGTACACTGGGCTGCGCTGAGGCGTCCTCGTTAGCCTGTGGGTCGTGCGCGCAGAAGGGCGCAGAAGCGCGCTGAGGCCGCGCGCCGCGATAGGTAGGAAGGGAAGGGAGGGCGGGAAGAAGTGCGCGGCGCCGCTGCGGCGGGGGTCTCTTCATCCCGTCCCGTCCTTCTAGAGTGGGAACCAAAAGGGGCTGCAGTTAATTTCTAGTCCCACCAGGCCAAAGTATATTCAAAAATGAAGTTAGCTCAGTTTTATTGTCGGCTCATCTCTCCACGTTCTCTCGTTGGCGCTCGTTCAATTCGTCGAGTGTGTTTCTCAGTGGATCAGAAAAGATGTGCTTCGTCGTCTTCCCGAAATGATGTCAACAAGAAGAATGGGATGACCATTGCCAGAGCTTGCAAAATTATGAACGTAAAACAGAGCGACTCTCTAGCGAAAATCCGATCGGAGTACTTGCGTTTGGCCTGCAAACATCATCCAGGGGACTATTTAAGGCATTCTAGAGATTTTAAATTTTCTTAAGGAAGGTTCGTTTAATTTAACTCGCTTACCGTAAAATCGGTATTAAATCGGCGCTTATTTAATGGGTCTTAATTAAACGGGCTCCTATTAAAAGTGCTTTCTTGCTTCTATAGTCCCCCAGATAAGAGAGGGAATAGTCAGCGAATGATGGAGATAAACAGGGCATTTGAACTGTTGGAAAGCCTCAAAAGGAGAGATGAACCTCCCAACTTTTCTGGGAAGGTCGAGCGTCGAACCGCCCGGCCGTCACCAGCAGTTGCGCCGAAATTTGGTGGAGGCCAGTATTTTGGTGAGTCTTCTGTCTGCGTACTTGTGCGTAAGTGCGTGCGTGCGTGTGTGTGTGTGCGTAGTGTTTTGGTGTAAGTGACCTTCAGGCAGCAGGCGGCCCAACCTGGCCATCTTCGAGCGCCTCATGCCGTCGCATAGTGAGCACGATCACGTCAAGTTTGAAAAGGCCTGTCGGAGCTTGGGCATTGAGTGGTAAGGGCACGTTTGGAGCCAGGCCATTTCGAACCCTTTAAAGCTGGCCGCTAGCGTACACTCTCAGTCCGCGTTAGCGTTGCCCAACGACGACTTTGTTCTGTGGAGTTTGCAGAGGAATTGTAGTGTCACTAATCAATATCATCTTGGTTTTGGCACATCTCACTCCTCCTACCATGTCCATGAAATTGCCTTCTACCCCACCGCCCACTTTTTGCTCCAGCAGACATCCCAATCTTCCACACCCCCACCCCCCCCCCCCCCCCCACTCGTCCTGACCCGGCTACTACAGGTATACGTGGGAGGCACTGTTGTGACGGCGTGTTGTGCAGTGTGAGTGACGACGACAGTGTGTTGGTTGTGAGCAGGACGAGCATGCACCGCTCGATGAGCGTCTCGACGGCGACGATGGAGATCCTGGGCGCCTGCCATCGTCGGCTCCTCCAGTCGCGCGCCAGCTCGACCGACCCGCAGCTCGACCAGCTAGAGGCGGCCGCGCAAGCCGCCTTCCTCTACTGGTGCGTTTGCTTGGCCCATAGCAAATCCGTAGTAATGGAGACAACGTTATTGGGCGGCTCAGTCAGTGGTATCGTGCGCCGGTTCTTCACGCCCCCACGGCGCCACCCACGCCACCCAATATTCTCCTGACTAGCAGGAAAAATGTTGTGCAGTAGCGTAGCCAGGATTTTTTAATGGAGGGGGGG
>JASAMY010000429.1:0-39137 GCA_030248085.1 Paralinhomoeus sp. GSCO2_6 | reverse complement strand
GTCTCGCTTGGTTGTTGACGTACTCCTCGGTGCTGCGCGCACGCTCCTCAATGATGGCGCTTCAAAAGACAAACCAGCTGTCCTGCAAGCGCACCGCATTGTCACTTAGACTCGTATACCACCGCCTACCCTACTGTATTCTGCAAACCGCAGCGCCACAATGCAACTGATTTGCGCGCTTGGGGTCTGCGCCTTCTCCATCGCCACGCTGGCTTGCAAACCTCCAAAGGAACCCGCGCGTACGTTTGGCTGTTGTGCTTGTTGGTTCTGCTGCGTTAGGAAGGCCATGCTTCTAATGTTGTTGCCAACACGATGCAGTGTTTGGCAACGACACTACCATGCTCATCACTATCACATCACTACATAGCTGGCGGTGTCCCTTCCTGGGATGGGGTAGGCCGGCCGGGTCTTTCCCTCTGCCTCAGGAGCGAGAGGGGAAAAGTGATCCAATTCAATTCTTTGATGAAAAACGTTCCGTTGAGCCGAAATAGATGGATGATGCCTTGAAATTTTCACCTTTGTAGCTTCAAGCAAACCGCATTCTGCCGACTAGTACAATTTCCGCAATTCAACATTCGGAGTGGACGGGCAATATCGCTTTAGCAAAGGAGACAGTCGAGCGAGTGGTCCTCGTTGGAGGTTTTGGCAGGAATATCATGGTCCCCATGACAGCAGGAATTTCGTTGTTGGACCACGAAGTGGACGCTTACGAGACCTATCATCCCAGTCTACCCGAGGTCTGTGCGCGCAAAATGCGTCCTGTAATTTAAGTGAGCCACGTTACCAAAAAAAACAAAAAAGAAAAAAAAAAACAAATAAAGTCAAAATACTTTTCTTAAGTACAGTAAAACTGTAACACACATACACACACACACACACACACACACACACACACACACACACACACACACACACACACACACACACGCGCGATGTAACACACAGGGTGTTGCCCTTGCTTCGGCTCCGCGGATACAAGGGCCGACTGATCGTCAGTGGAGGCTTCAGCGGCGTCCTGGAGGAGGACACAACACGGGCCACGCTGATCATTGAAGGGGGCAGAATTCGAAGCGGCAAACCTCAGCCGACGAGGGACACGGCCATACGAGCTAGCGCGGTCATTGGGTGGGGACTCGCACGCACGCACGCACGCACGCACGCACGCACGCACGCACGCACGCACGCACGCACGCACGCACGCACGCACGCACGCACGCACGCACGCACGCACGCACGCACGCACGCACGCACGCACGCACGCGCGCGCGCGCACGCAAGAAAGCGTCGCTTCAGGCGACACGCTGTCCCTGTGCAGTGGCTACTTCAACGGAAGTCATGGATACGACTGCCACCGCTACTCCATGAGCGACGACAGGTGGACCACTCTGAAGGCGAAGATCCCAATGAATGAAGCCACAAAAAAGGCCGAACGCTTCTCTATGGTCGCAGCTGACAGCCGCTACCTACACCTCGTGTTCCACGCATCGGGAATATCAGCCAAGCTCAGCACGAAGCGACTGGACACGGCTCTACACACGTTCGTTGCTCCTCTGCAATGCGTGCTGCAGTGCACGCACGTTGCGCGCACGCTTAGGAGAGAGCGAGTAGCTTAGTGGTAAGGCGTGGTCTCGGCGCCTGATTGGTGCAGGGTTAAACACCACCCCCGTCACTGTGTTATTCATCCCCTTCAGAAAAAGGATGAAGGCCCTCGTTTCTTTGGTCCGCCGGCTCTGGGGCTTCGGCCCGACATGCGTGCCAGGTGTACGGCCCACCTTTCCTCGCGGGTGAAGCGCATTACGTTGGGGAAGAGGGATGAATGTTTTTTGCGCACCAAATATGCAAGATTTGCTCACCAAATTCTGGTCACCTAATAATCCATGTTTGCTCACCAAAAACTATAAATGCTTACCAAAGTCTGAGACTTGCTCCTCACTTATTCTTGCTCAACTACTGTAAAAAAAGCTAAAAAGTGTGGGTGTGGATGGTCACCAAATTAAAGCAATTTAATAAAAGAAACCCGCGGTACGTACCTATTATTGCGTAGTACTAGGTAAAACAAAAAGCACCTTAATCAACTTCTTGCTACTGATATTTTTTTATTGAGTCGGACTACGACTATGACTGTCGAGACTTGGTTTGACAGCCTCTGGAACACCTCCAATAGCGGTTAGTTCGCTCATCCAGGCTGCTAGTACATACGTCAGTCGGTTTATAGGGCTTAAACGCACTAAAACCGTGGTTTTTGCCTCTTATGTTGGCACTTTGGAAAATTTTGCCTTTTTAATAATTACAAAAAATCCAGTTAAAAAACTTCGAAGTTCTTTGGGGAAGGGCTTTTGGGGAAATTCGCGCTCGGCCCTTTCCCAAAGTCTGACATTGTCTACGCCTCGACCGTCTATTGGGTGGGATTACGCCAAGTGGAACAGGTAGGTAGGTAGTTTAAATGGAAGGCACAGTTTAGGCGACGTCGACAGCGGGAGACGCGCGTGTTCGAGAAACAGTCCTACTTGCTCGTCTACCGACTCGACACGCACGACTCCGACGCCGACTGGACCGCCCTTAGCGCGACGCCTGTGGAGCGAGACGAGGACGACGTGTATGTACGTGTGGTGTGGTGGGCACGTGGCCAATGGGCGGGCACATGTACAGCCTTTAGAAGTTGCAGTTGCGCCTTGAGCTGACCCGCCCCAGTGATTCCACAAGTCTTCAATTAGTACGCTGCGAACGCATGCATCGTGTACAGCTAGCTGTAAACGGCCAACATGTCTGCCCCTGGGTCACGAAGTTTAAACCTATGTTTCACACTTTCTTCGACGGAGAGGGGGGGGGGCTTTTTGGAGGATTTACTACGGTATTCATTATCGATGTCAGTCTCTCATTTCCAGCATACTCAGCTCGGCCGTGATGACCGCGGATGGCAAAGGCATTCTCTCTTGTGGCTGGGCCCTCGTGGAGACACCGGACAGTATTGTTGAGGCTACCAAGTGCCTTATTTACTCCTTGGAGACCAGCAAGTGGAGGGCCGGTCCTACGATGCCTGCGCAACCCATGGGAGCGTTTTTCGTAAACCTGATCCGCTGCGATGGACGAGTTTTTGGTTTCAGACAGGTTAGTTGAAATGGTGGTCCGTTGATCGTTATGACACTTGTGCGCGCGTGCGTGCGTGCGTTCCGCCCAAGTAGAGTTCCATGAAACGCGTTCCAACTTGGGCCACAGGGAAGTGACGAGGAGGACGAGGAGCATGCGAAGGTGGCGGTGCTCGTCGACGGTTCCAGCAAGTGGCAGGCGCTGCAGCAGCCCAGCCTCAACAACGGTTTCGACTACTTCTCCGTCGCCTGCATGCAAGTCACCAAGAAGTAGGAATGACATCCTCGCCTAAATGCAGCAGTGAAAATGCTTCTGATTCTTGTCTCCACTGAACAGACGATTCGGAAACCGCTAGAGGTGAATTGATTTGATGATGTTGTAGAATCAAAACAACCGCATTCCGAACGTCATCTATTGCGCCCGCGTTGAGAAATGAACAACATTTGAGACAAAAACCAATTTTTAGCTCAATAGCGCTTTCAAACAAATTCTTCTGTATGTGTAATGTTAGTCACTTGTAAAGCTCTCAGTTGGCGCTTAGTGTTAGTGTTGTGCTTAGTTAAGGCAACTAGCTCGCACAGCATGTAGCGTGAACAGAGTTGTAAAAAAAAACAAATAGCAAACTCGTTTTTTTTAATAAAACCGTTTTTTTTAACTAGTACGATCTTTTTTTGGAACTTTTTCAAAATCACCTCAGAACGTAATCTGAACCAAGTAGTGGGGATTCTAACATGTGTAGGACGTATAAGTAGGCAGTGAGGCACAGCAGGAGCACCCTTGCATGATTTCATACTCTTAAGCTTTCAAAACAAGCTTGGAGGACGAGGACCATAAACCAGAGTGCACCATGTACACGTACACCATGTACAACATGTACGATGTGGACCATGTTCCGCATTCAACGATGTAGCAGTTCAGCTCGTTTTTTACAGCGGAACGTGTGCTTGTCAAGATCTCACATGCGCAAGTGGAGCACAGTTTTGGCCGATCCCCAGCTGCAGTGGACACTTGATCACTTTATCGACTTTCAGTTCACTCCTGGGTGGCTGTTGTGCTATCAAAGTATCGAAGTATGACTGCAAATACATAGACATCCATATTACTGAAGCATCTATCTATATTATCTATATTACTAAAGCAGTCTGCAACGCAGCCCAGAGAGTTGTGCTGGACGGATTGAGCTGAAATTTTGTGTGTATGGTATTTTGTGGTATTGTATGGTGGTGGTATGTCAACCCGCCACTGCAAAGGCCGCACTAAAACGACTTCCGTTCTACTCGACTGATACGCCGCCACTCGAATAAAACGGACCGCAGGGAACAGCAACGAACGTTCTAGCTAGCTACTAGCGTGGGATATGACAGTCGGCCGAATCACTCGTCACGACAATAAGATGCGCTTTTAAGCTGGTGTGATTTCACTCTTCTTGTTCCCGCAAAATTACTCGTAGACAACGACAGTCGACAGGCGAACTTGGCTACCAAGGCTGGCAGCAGGCAGGCGCTTACAGGTACTAACTAGGCAAATCGAAATACTTAGCAGTAGGGCGCATACTTAGCTAGCAGTTACTGAAGCGAGTATAACAGCAGAAGTCCGAACGAGGGATGCAGGTGCCGTATATTCTCCAATAGTACCCCAGGGTATGATTTTCCAAACATCGGCTAAACGAAGGACACTAATGGGAGGGGAGGGAGGGGCACTACAATTTCGACCTTTCATTATCAAATTCGAACGCAAAAAAAAAACTGAGTCATGAAGGATGAAGGCGGTACAATGACGTCCGTGTGTTAAAACAACGCTGGCAGAGTGGTTTTCACTAAAGGTCAGTACACGGTAACTTACTGGAAATGGAGTGATGTGCTCTTAGAAGCGCTGGTAACAAAAAGTCAGACAAAACATACTAAAATGACTTCCAGTGATATGGTACCTCGGTAGGGGGCCCTATTGGAGAGCATACGGCAAAATCGCTGGCAACGTTCAAACTTCCTTACGGCTAAGTTCTAGCGCAAACATTTTCTTTTGGGAAACGCGACTTGTTGCTTGTTGCTCGCTCGCTCTCTTTGTCAGTGTCCCTCGTTGTAGACGACGCGCTCGCCGGCGGGGTGCTCCATGCGGTAGACGACGTTGACGAGTCGCGTCTCGGCCTCCTTCAGACGCAGCTGCCACTCCAGGACATGGTCCCGGTTCAGGTGCACGTCCGCCTTCGCGTTCCCGGCCGCCGCTGCCTTCTCGTGCTGCGAGTGGCGCGGCAGCTCGGGCCGCTGGAGCGTGATCTGAAGCGACCGCGCAAGCGCATAGAGACTCGGGAAAAACAACAAAGCCGTGTGTGTGTGTGTGTGTGTGTGTGTGTGTGTGTGTGTGTGTGAGTGAGTGTGTGCGCGCGCGCGTGCGTGCCGGTGCGTGCGTGCGAGCCGGTGCGTGCGCGTGCCGGTGGGTGAGTGCGTGCGTGACGGAGTGCGTGCGTGCGTGCATGCGTGGCTCGCCTTGAGTTTCTCGTCGCCGCTGAATGGTATCTGGTGTAGGAGTCGTAGAGTGACCGCCTCGGCGCGGGTGTTCTTCAGCTCGATGGGCTGGTCGACCGTCGTCACGGCCGACTTGCTCAGCAGGCCCGTCTCCTCGTTCAGCCTCAACAGTCACACCGTCACTGCTGTCAGCACTCATTCTATGCAGATTCAAAAATTTCTCAAGGCAGTCATCCAATCCAACGCAGGGTGAGACAAGAGTCCCAAACGTTAAGAAATGGTCCCACAGACAAAACAAAACTGGCGTACATCAATGAATTTTACAGGGTCCTTCTCTGCAAAATACGGTCTCTACTTCCATACCCCCCCACCTCCCCCGGACAAATGTCTGCATCCGCGCAAAAAAAAAAAAAAGCGACGCGCACTTGCGAACGGGCTTAAAGTCGACGCGTACGGCGGCGTCGACGCCCAGCGAGCAGCTGAATTCCTCCTGGGGACTGACCGCCTTCAGCTGACTCTGCAAAGGGCAGAAATTGTCTGTTCTATTAAAGTTTACAATGACAATACCACTTTGGGTTCTGCTGTTCTGTTACACAGCTACACACCATGACAGATGTTGAAGACCCTACATTGTATAGGGGACGCAGGCAGGCACGCACCTTGGCGATAAAGTTGTTGTCGAGGAAGATATTGGCGGGACCGGCGAGCAGCGGGTACTCGCTCTCGTTCGTGACGCGCGCCTTGAGGAAGGCGAAAGGCACCTGAACCACGAGAGAAATTCAGCACGGCTATCGAGTATTGCGACTGTCGCACAGTTTGCTTCAGCGAGGGGTAGAGAGGGTATGTAGTGGAGAAAGCCAACAAAAATCGGAAGTGCTGGTGGTAGTGTTCAGTCACGAGTTCTGGTCAAGCATCCTACCTGTAATGGGATTTGGACCCAAAAAGTGGGGGGGGGGGGGGGGGGGGGGGGGGGGGGGGGGGGGGTGGGGGGGGGGGGGGTGTTAGATGTGTAGAAGGGAAATAAAAACTGAATTTTTGTTTTTTTTTTTTGTTTGTTTTTCTCCCTCCCCTCCCTCTTCAAGTGGGACGCAGCCCCCCCCCCCTCCCTCAGATACAGGTATCGCTCTGGCGCTCAGGAGGGCGGGGGGGGGGCATGCAGCACAGTGACCGCGTCAGCTTCCACACACGCATGAGTGCATTGCTCAAAATAGGCTGGAAAGTGAGAGAAGCCACCAATTAACTAATCAATTAATGACCTTGCTGGGCACGGTCTCGTGCTCGAAGACGGGCGCCAGCTCGATGACTGCGACGTTGACCTTGTGACTCGCGTTGTCCGAGGGCACCGACGTGGCACGGGCCACGGAAAAGGCCGTGCTCAGCACGCTGTCCTTCACCTGTCACGCACGCACGAGTTACGGTAGAATGGAATACTGTAACTAGGTAACTACGGTATTACGGTAGTACTGTAGGTATACTGAGGGTGCGTAGACGTGGTGATCTGCATGAGTTTACAGAGAGTCAGTCGGCGGTCCATAATGTACAGTCAGGTGAAGCGTGCATAAAAGCTGCAGGCATTGCCTTAGATAGAGTGGACAATATTAATGCAGGCAGCAGCGCACAAAGCATTCACTGACGCATCCAGTATGTAGTTCACATTGTGAAGAGTCAATCATTACAAGCTGCAAGCAAGCACGCACGCACGCAAGCGCGCATTCAGCAATGCGCACCATAGAGTGATCATCCAAAAAGGTAAGAGACAGAGGTATCCTAAGGACAATTCATTATATCGCAAGCTGTCGCGACCATCTTCAGAGAGCTGCTCTCACAAAAAGTCGAAAGGTCCACAAACAACCAACATTGGCAGATGGGAGGATCACGCATGATGCTTGTGGTGTTGGGAGTTGGAGTAGGGAGTCTGTTTGGACAGGAAAACATGTCCATGACTGAGACCCAAAGGATGGAGGTGCCTCAATCCATGAGAACACTGAGAATTTTGCAAGCAAGAAAATCCTCAATGGACATGAAGGACAAAGCCAAGATGAACAGTAGTGCACCGATAAAGACGGAACCCCGTGCCGTGACACACGATTGGTGCAAGACTTGCAAAGAATGCAACGCCACCAACAAAACAAAGAAGTAAAACAAAATTCGCAGGAAGGGCAACAGAAGCCACAACAGACTAACAGTAAAACTGAGAAAACTCCAAATTAGTGCATTGGATGTGCTATGTGAACTTGTGAATGTGCTATCTTGATGCCAAATCTAGTCAGAAAAACATGAACTATAAACCCAAAAGCTAAACATGGTTGAATATAATTGATTAATAAGAGAATTTTTCAATGTCAACAACAAAACTCTCGACTGATAGGGGAACTACAGAGTAAACTACAAGGTAGAATCCTAGATCTATAGCCTATGAGCAATGACAATGTGTGTGTGTGTGTGTGTGTGTATGTGTGTCTATGTGTGTGTGTGTGTGTGTGTGTGTGTGTGTGTGTGTGTGATCAAGCAGCAGGCAGCTTTCACACTCCCCTGACAAACTATGATGATACATGTGGCACCATAGTAGCAGCATGGTGGACATGGTCATTACATGTGTGCCTGAAGCATCCATGTCAAAGTCTTCGGAGACCAAGGCATTGTCCTGAAGGCCACACGCAGCCATGGCCATCAAGGACTCCTCTTCGACACTGCATTCCTCCTCTTCAGCTCTGTCTTCAACTATGGAGCGCTGCATCATCCTTTTCCTCGGCCGAAATCGCAATCGGCGCCTGCTCTCTTTCCTTAAGATAGGTAAAGAGGGGTCACCATTTGCGCTGTGGCAAACAATTGCAAGAGCACACACGCACGCACTCACCCTCATGCAGCACGCAAGTTGTAGGAATCAGAGCACACAGAACATGGAGCTATTGGAAAGTGAATAAAAATTGGCCCAATTGGGGAAGCAAAGCTGTACCCCCAAAGGGGTTGTAGTTGGGAAAGGCATGGATCCGCTTGCTGTTGGCGAGGGACAGCAGGATGGGGTAAAGTCAGCAAAGGCCAAACAGACATTCGTTCTTCCTGAGGCTCAGAACTCAGACAGCAGTTGGCAGTTCTGCGTTTCCAATGAAAACGAGTTTGCATGCAAGGCAATCCATTATGGAAACAAAAAACCAAGACAAGAGGAACAATGCACTGACAGAGATGGCCAATGAAGACAACAGATAGACAGACAGACAGACAGACAGACGGACACACACACGTGCAGGCACGCATGCACGCACGAATGCCCCCCCCCCCACACGCACACACTGCTGTGGAAGTAACCCAGGCAAGGTCTGGGTCCTTCAATCCACACCCATCTCTTGTATCCGTGTATCCTCTATCAGTCACACCACCATCCACCAAAAAATAAAAAAATACAGAAGTACAAAAGCATGAAAATCAAGAGTTTAAGTCATGGGGTACTACTGCCCTTGGGCCAATCGATCGCTCGCTCGTCCCAGAAGTTATTGCATTTTGTTAAAAATGTGAAATATTTCTAATGGTGAACTTGTTATATTATTGTGTTAGTCAGTGCCGAATGTTGTTCGTGGCTATTTTCAAAAATTCGCCAAAGGGCACAAATATCAATTCTAACATACCAGCAATTGAAGTCTATAACTGACGGTCTAAAGGCAAATTTATTTTCACATTTAAAAAAAAAATAAAAAAAATACAGTGTCTACATTGTCCGGCGATTTCAAGTAGCTCAGTTGCATTTTGTGGCAGCAATGCACAAATCAAACCCCAGTTACTTGCGTGGTCAACCCTGCATATTCACACTACCCCCAACCCCAAAAGGCAGAGATCAAAACAACCAGGCAAAAGCTCACACATTCCAGACACAGCTCTGAAGAGGTATTATGTCAAACACCTCAGTAAAGTTAGATTAAATGCAATTTTTATGTAATTTTATGAAGGAAGGGGTCCAGGGGACTACATTTGTGCCTGGCGCCTCCATGCCAAAGTCTTCAGAGAACGTGGCACTCTCCTGGATTCTACAGGGAGCCATTGCCATCATGTCATCCTCATCAGCGTATTCCTCCAACTCTGCATCATCGTCACACTCAGTAGCATTTGAGTGCAGCATCGCCCTTTTCTTCCTCAGCCGACCTCGCAGCAGACGCATGCCTCCTTTCCTTAAGGCAAACGAGCGGTCACCAGTTGCACTCTGGTGATCAACTGCGTGAGCACAACACATCCGCTGCACGCATGTCATAGGAGCTAAAGAACATGGAGCCACGTGAGTGAGGCAAGGATGACACTCAAAGAGGGAAGCAAAACAACCTAGGTATGCCAGTCAATGGAAAGATGCATTGATTGACATCCATTACACTCTTGTGAAAGAATTGAGATGGCTTGCAGCACAGGTAGAAGAAATATGACTAAGACATGGACCATAAACACACATAATGCTCCAATTTAGAACAATGGCCTGCTGCAACTGCAAAAAGGCTATGTACCATAAGTACACCTCCTATAGCACCCTTCCCTTCATCAGTATATTCAGTCACCATAGGGGTAACAGGCAAGTTATGCTATGCGCCTTATAAGAGCAACATTTAGTAGTACTGTAATATGTATGTCATCAATAAGTTGTGTGTGTGTGTAATGTTATTGGCAAATGGGATATTACATCTGTGCTTGCAGCCTCCATGCCAGAGACCATCATGGCATCTTTCTGAAGTGCACAGGCCGCAAAGGGCATCTGCTCATATTCAATGATAGAGTCATCTGGGTCTTGCTGAGGCTTGCTTGTTGAAAACATCTTCTTCTTCATCTCTCGATGTCGAGACAGGTGCTTGCCTCCTCTCCTTAAGAAGGAACAAACACAGACACAGATTGCACTGAGATGGGAATCAATTTCATATGAAAAATAACAAAAACTCCCAAGAAAGAGACAGAGAATATACAACGCAGACCAAGTGAGCGATCTGACTACACACTCAATAGTATGGGGTGACTGAGGCAGAAGAAATAAAGCAGTCATTCCAATGAACACAAAGTATTACTACATCTGAAGCTGCAGCCTCCACCCTCAAGCTCACAGGGACAGTGCTGAACGCAAGTTCACAAACAGCCATGGCCATGAGCATAACATCTGCATTCTCGTTGCATTCCTCTGAGTCCTCCTGCTGCAGCAAGAACTCCTTCTTCATCTTTTCTTCAAGCAGGTACATGCGCCTTTTAAGACAAAGCCAACAACGATGACAATGGAAGTAGAAAATGTAGGTTAATACTAGCAGGCACACAGAGCCACCATTACAATGGCGCGAACTTGCATGCATGCACACACATGCACGAAAAGCAGGTTGGCATGCCTAAAAACATGGACACTGCATGTGCAAAGCACACAACATAAGATAAGATACAACAATGAGCTAAATGATTAGATGCATTGGGAGACCGTCAATTGGGAAAGCTTCAGCATCTGCAAACACTAGAAGCAGAACAACAAACACAAAACACCAGAATGCATCGGAGCAGACTGAAAAGAGACTGAAAGAGACTGAAAGAGTTGCTCCATAAGTGGGTTTTCAGAGGAGCAGCAACCACCCATGTGAGCATTCAAGCAAGATAGGAATAGATAGTCATTGAAAGCTAAAAATCATGGTAAGACGGATTCTAATGTAACTTATCAACATCAACAGTACCACACCAAAAAAATCTACACAAATGGGACTTCACAGTAGCTACAAACCATCAGATAGAATGGTAGATCCCTGGCCTACAACCTTGGGACAATGTATAGCAGATTGATAAAAGAAGCAAGCAAGATTTCTAACAGTCTCCTGGTGTAAAGCAGCCAATGCTACACGTTTCACTACAGTAGCAAGCAAAATGATGCACATGATCATTACATCTGTGCTTAAGGCCTCCATGCCAGAAACTGTGGCATTGTTCTGCAGTGCACAGGCAGCCATGGACATCTCTGGCATGTAGTAGGAGCATTGAATCATTTGAATGTCAACTTGTTTGGGTGAGTGTCTTTGCCACGCCAAGCCTTTCCTCCCTCAATCTCCAAGCAAGCTTGTCTCTCCTTTCCTTAAGAGAAACAAGGTCACTAGTTGATATGAGCATTTTTGGGAATAGATTTTGTGCGAGAAAAATAAAGAAAGCAAACAACAATGACAAACAACTACATACAACCAACAGCTCCCACTCCCCATACTCACACATACATGTGCGTGCGGGCGCCCATGCACACATGCATGCGCGCATGCAGGCACGCACGCACCCACACAGACAGCCAGACAGACAGACTGACACACACACACACACACAACCAACGTGACTGAATGACAACAAAATGGGAGTGACTTGGGATACTGAACGGAAGGACAGAGTATTCACATCCACTACACTACTAGAGTATAAAAAATATGGCATTTTCAACCACTAATCTATGAAACGCATGCAGAGCTGATCACACAATTGGACAACAAACAATTGGGCAAGCAGGTGAGTAAAATAAACCATAGAATCCCTTTGGGCTTGACCCCACATTTTGGGGTCCTTGAAAAATGACCCCACAAATTTTCGACATATACCAGTATATATTCTTATCTGCAGCTAACAGAGGTATATAGAGGTATACATGTGGATATAAAATGTATACCAGTACATGGTTGGGGTCATTTTGTTGGGGACATTTCCAATACTAGTATTTTGCAGTATAGTCTTATACGGAGTATACAGTGTGATTTATGGAGTATACAGTGTGATTTTATTTGGTATTACCAGTTTGTGCTGAAATATACCATGTGAGCATATACGAGTAAAACGTTTTATGCTTAGGATTGACACTTGCAATGGAAAGCACATAAGCAATGCTAAAACATTCATTGGAACCAAATGTGGTGGAATGAACAAATCATCTAACTATACCAGTATAAGACTGAGAGGTAGTAGGATATTACCTAGATTTTCAAGTTAAAAAAACTGTTGAGAGAATGCTGAAAAACTGCAAGCAGACAACTCGTGTTGGAAGTGTCAGAAGTGAACCTCAAGCAGTTGTGCAACACTGCAGTGACTGTGATGCTAAAAGAGGGAGTCAAGCAGCTTTAGTTGAAAATTGCTACTTGCCAGGCTCAACTGCACATGTCGGAAGGCAAGAACCACTAACTCAAAGAGCTTCTGGAGCAGAAAGCGAAACAGGTTGAAGAGGTACATATATAAAATGGTATAAATTTGACAATATACCAGTATAAGAGTACTTTTTCTTTCAGCTGGCTGCTGCAGCAGCATTGCAGAGCCATGGCAGTGGTGCCTCAGATGCCGAGAAGGGTGCCTCGATCACCAGTGCTTTGCAGACCAGTGCAAAGGCAAGGCCAAAAGCTTTGAGAAAGTGGGAGGTGGCCACACACAACGTCCCTCATGCTGCCATTCCAGAAAAAGGGCGCCAGCAAAAAGTGACAGTGACCAGCAAAAACGCTTTGAAGTACTCCACAGCACTGGCATGGAAGGAGTTGACTACATGAGAATCAGAGCTGCTGCTTCACTTATACCAGCCAAATGCTATGGCTATCCCTCTAAAGCTGGCATAAACTGCATCTTAACTCACAACTTGAATGTGCCAGTTGAGGTTGTCAAGCACAGCATGTGATGCTATACTAGTAAAACAGTAGTATACAACATGCTGTCTGGGTGCTGCTTGTCGTGAAAGCAAAGGCGACGTCTAAGCAGCAGAAGATGCTGGCAGCCAGTGAGGAACACTCAAAATCAGTGTGAGCTGAATTTGCCTATAACACAGCAGCTGGTCACATGCCTCTTCTGATCCTTCATGGCTGACATGCAGGACCCGATATACTTCAATGGTTGTGCATTGTTTTGCCAGTATAATGTGTCACTGAGTTGTCCCACTATGTAAACTGTAGGTGCTTGCCCTGTGCAAACTTCAATGTATGACAAGAGAAGTCATGTAACAGCCAACTTCATCATAAACCAGCAGCCTGAATTTATACAGAGATTGTTTGAGATCACAGTGAATGACAATGATTCTGGAGGAGGTTAGCAGTTGCAATATTGCACACTGTGTGTGTGCAACATTCTGACCAGTATATGTGTTTCAGCCAGCCAAAAAAAATGTAGTCATTGCCTGAATGAGTGGCCTTTGGAATAACTGGCACAAGTCTCTAAACAGCTCGGCTGTCTACAAAGGCACGAAAAAGCAAGAAGCATTTAAGAAAATGCTTCTTGCAGCAAGAAAAAGCATTTAAGAAATGCCCTCTGCCTCCAAACCTGCTGAAGAAATAGAACCATGGATAGTTCAAGGCCAATGAGCAGCTCAGTTAGTGTCTCACTTGCATAAGCATGTTTGCTTCCAACTGATGACATACAATACTGCACTGTACACTCAGTATACTACACTGCTTTTCCCCCTTGTAGTATACTGAGCATGGTTCTTATCTCTAGGACCTTTGCCTCCACCCGCAGATCTGCAGATGACAGGCCTCTCAAAGGCCCACTTTGGGGTGATGAGCCTGTAAGAAGTGTGGGGCAGGATTTTTGCCACTTGTTACAAACTGCTCACTGGGCAACCTGCAAATGGGATTCTGCCCTTCCTTGACCAGGGTTTTTGTGGGAGCATATTATACTAGTTTTGTTTTACCTGCAAGCTAGGTCCATCTTAGTGTACCTCTTCTAGATATATACCAACCAGTATTACACAAACATTCACATGAACTGTGCCACGGCCTTGCACAGCAGAGCATTCTGTGGAACTTTGAGACAAGCAAAGGTCCAATCTGCCTACCCACATAATGCAAGCCTCAAAAGCTTGCAAAACTCCTGCAGCAGTCAGATCCTTGCAGAGAGGACACTGCTTAAAGTCGGCAAGCAATTATGGTCAGACTGTTACAGTGCTTATACCAGTAATACATACAAATCTATCAAAATCCACACTTATACTAGCTTAGGTGAAACTGTCGCTGCAACCTGGATGGACGTGCGAGCTGTTACATTTCTGTTTTCTGTGCCAAATGTGAACAGTGAAAGCACTGTTTGCTACTGAAAAGGAAAAACATCCAAAGGAGAAGTGTACAGACAAATGATTTCTGCACCAACAGTGGTGTACTATACCGAGAATTTACTGATCCATTGGCACAAAATTCTGCTGTCAAATGGAAATTGCAAAACGTTTGATCAACTTGCACTTCCATCTGGAGAATAAAAACATCACAATCACTCCTTCTGCTGGTCAATCAGATTCCATCCAAACCAACTGACATTCCTTGTCATCTCCCAACAGAAGAACTGAAAGAAATCCGATTGAGAAGGTAGCTGGGACACTTTTCTAGACATTCAAAGGTTCAGTTTTTTTCACTCTATCGTATAACACTTGTGTGGTATATATACATATGTACTGGTGCTGGTATAAATACTGGGATAAGTCATAAAAAGTTCAGGTGCACAGAGAGTGCCAATGACACAAGCACAAGCAGTTACCACTGTACTGTCAGTGCTGCAGTCTTTTTTATGCATTGATGGTGGCTGTTTCATTTCATTCACTCACCAATTGTTATTCAATGATCCCTCTCAACTGAAAAGGAGAATTGGACGGCAAGAGCAGCAGCTTTAGCATGTGATAACAATGACACTTTCTGGTTTATTGGCAATTGTTACCCTACCTCTTTCTGCTATACTAGTATAGGCATGCATTTCTGATTACAGGTCAACCGATTGTGTTGTGATGCACATTGTTCAATAACCATTGTGCTTGATGCATGAAATGCTGTGTGGTGTGAGTGCATGTTATGGAGCAGTATAACGTGACATACTGTATATTGCTAGATGGGTATATGATGTGTCATTCCCTTTAACATGCATGCACTTTCATCTCTTATACTCCGTATAAGGATTTTTGTGTTAATACCAGTAACTAAGCAATTGGGGACATTCCATTATACTCTTGATTTTGTAATACCAGCTATATACTGGTATGAATCAACCCTTAGCTGCAGATAAGTTTTTATCTGAGTATAAAGGCGTTTTTGGGGTCATTTTTATGGGGTCCACCCCATACCCCACATATGTGGGGGGGGTCAAGCCCAAAGGGATAGCAGTGTCAGTCAGAGTCAAAATACACTAAAAAAACGCACTTTCGTTTTTTTACCCCAGGTGGAGCAACTTAAAAGTTTCTATTTGCCATTACAGGTATAAACACGACCCTCATGCAAATTAAAACAAAATCGGTATAAACACTTGAGGCGACTATAAACTCAAAGGGGAAATAAGGAAGGGCCCCCCTAGTAGAAGAGTGGTGGCGCAATTTAAAAATTTTGGGTAGTATGTCAGCTTAAACAATGGGAGTGGATATAGTTACTCTCAACACACCAACTCCAGTTACAGTTCATGGTCAGATCAGAAGCTTAAGAGAAGAAGATGGGGGGGGGCTGCTTACAAAGTACAACAATTGTGCTAATCTGTGATGGAGGTCACCCCTAAGCAGTTATGCTTGCACCAGGCTTGGGTGTGCTCACAGTTGAGTGAGATTTACTGTCTGTGTGTACATGGAAGGATGCACATGTGTGTGCATGTGTGTGCGTATGTGTGTGTGTGTGTGTGTGTGTGTGTGTGTGTGTGTGTGTGTGCATGTGCATGTGTAACTCAAGCCATCTAGCCATCAGCAAAGCAAAGCATATGTAGCATGCAACCGAGTTGTATTCTTCACAGGTGGCTTGGCTGATCTTAGCTCCAAGCGCATTCATGTCGTCTGGAGGACTGCCAAAACCAAACTTGCACTGTGATGGCAATGCTGAAGGGCTCTCTCCGACTCTTGGGAACCCATGTAGGCCACTGGTGATCCTTGCAACCTCGTCAGAACACTCTGACCTAGAAAAGGCAAGAAAAGCAAGCAGTGCAACAGTTTTGCAAATGCAAGTGATGGAAAGGCAACACAGGATGAGGAACAAGCAGAAGCAGCAACAATGTCATGCAACCCACCTCCCCCTTAGCTACACACTATACAGGGGCACCAACATACACCTACATGTCCAACACACACTGTAAGTAGCATGGGCAGCCAAAGGGAGGCAGGGGAGCTGAGCCAGGTAAAAAGGGGAATGGTGCACAACACCTTTAAAGCTTGTTCCATCCGCTGCTACAAACTACAAAACACACTAATCTGTCAGCAGGTACATTCACAGGTATTTACAGTAAACAAGTGTGTTTGACTGCAGTTTTTACCTGTGGACCATTGTTTGCATACACACACTTGCCCCTGTTTTGTAATGGACAGTAACTATGACAAAAAACATTAACTTCATTACTTATCACTTAAAGAAAAATGCTTAAAAGTCACCTTCAACTCCCCCTTTGAAAGGGAATGCAGCACACATATGCACACACATACATACACACACACACACACACACACACACACACACACACACACACACACACACACACATGGATGTTAAAGGAATGTGAACAACCATCAACAGCACAGCGCCACCTACAGCAGAAAAAAAATTCAAAAACATGGTGGGAAAATGAACAAGGTGATGGACCAGCAAATGGCAAACTGGTGCAAGCAGCAACAAGGCAAGAAGCAAGTGGTCACAAACAGGGAGGGCTGCATTGCTCCTCTGCAGTTATGGTATGCTGCACACACATGTAACAAACCACACCCAAAAACAATTAATCTACATGGTACAGTCAGAATTTATTCCTTACCAAGACCAAAACTATGCCTACAGCACTGCTTTCACTATTGTCAATTAATGTTGGCACCCTCCCAGATTTGTGACCCATTCAGCAAGAAGCCGACAAATAAAGATGAGTGACATACATGAAGAATAGGATGCTTCATATCATGCTCTTCAGCTATTGATCGGTAATGGCCCAAAGGAGGAGCAGCAGCACACATGTAGGACTCCATTCTAGGTAGCCGCTGCCTCAGATCACACTCTTGAGGTGGAGGCCTGTAGCTGTGTCTGCTGAAAACTAATGACTTTTCAAACCTTGGTTCGCAAAGTATGGAAACACAAGCTCCCAGTGAAGCAAATCCAGGCATAAACATTACCTATTGGAGGAAAACAGAGGTGAAAAAAGTTCACACAAGAGCAATTCAAAAAATCAAACATTGGAGGTGATGCATGGGAGTCCAATCCAAACAATTTTTAAAGTACAATAACATTACAACAGTCACACAACATGATTGTGCAATGCAATGCACTATGCAGAATAGCAACAATACTGTAATTACACAATATGTACACACAACATATAATTATCATGCATACAGTAAGTACCCAAAGCTCAATAATATGTAAAGAAAAAACAGATTGGCAACCACACAATAGAGCTCAACAAAGTTTTTGCTTAGTGCAACTACAGACTGTAGTACCTCCATTGCAGAAAAGGCAAAATGACCTCCTCTCACATTCAACATCAACAACAAACAGGCGTGCTGCATCATTATAATCATCATCATAAATGCTCAGCCCACTCAACTGTTCAGTCGGACAAATTGGGTTGGCTGCCAAGTCCCTCAAGAAATTTCCATCTACACTGTGTGCCATATACCACCAGAAAGCCCCCTAGAAAATTGGGCTGATAATTTACTCTGAGAAGTATGCGTCAGTGTTGATAGCACAGTGAATGAACTATGCCATCAGCACACACATGTAAAGACATGCTAGAATATACAAAATCTGTCTTACAAGCAAACCCACTTTTCCTACCTCTACCTCCTGACACAACCCCATTCCCCTGTACTGCCCCACCAGCTCTGCTGATTTCAAGTGAGTGGACTCACCCCCGCCCCCTCCAACTGCAGATCCTGTGGTGTCTGGCTCATGTGCTTAAATAACAAAATTAAGCTGGTGTTGTTGCTCCCAAACAAATGTTGCCAATCTGCCTGAAGCATAGTGTAATAAACTTATCGCACAGATGCAGCTGGCTCAACAAAATACACTGGTGCAGCATCTTCAAGCATCTCTGCAGTATCCATCAAAGCCGAACTGGCATACAGCATTGGCTGTTGTTGCTGTGCAAACCCAACAGCACCACAAGTGCGTGCTGCCGCCACTGGCATGGGCCCTCCAAACCTCAATAGCACAGCAGAAACTACAATACTGTACCTCAATGTAGAAATCATGATAAAGAATAGTTGTTTAGTTATAGTTGAATAGCAATAGTTGGCAAGCAATATCACATGACCTCCACCAGCAAAAAATTCACAACACTCAAAAGCATGCAGTAAGTAGCACAATGAGTGATACTTTCCTTTCCTTTAAAAGACAATCAAAAATACAATTGAAATCCCATATGAAGTGTCAGTTCTTCATATGAGCATCACATGCTACATTGTTAGTGAATGCATTTAATCATGACACATTTACCACTAGGTAGCACATTTTGGGTTGCCAATCTGCCATCTACATACATACAGTACATACAGCAGTTTCAACAGCTTTGAACTGTGGAGTTGTGTCAAAGTCCATGGATTGCTCTTGCACTTGGGCAGAAGCAAATGCCATGCTTGAACTCTCAGTTTTTGTAACCAGTGACCTGCGTTGCTTTCTCATGGCTCCTGCAGATGATGCAAAGGCCCTAAAGTCAGGCACGTATTCACAGAATTATTTCTGCCAAAACCAAAATGAGAGAATCACTCCCAACTAGTTTGTTAGAAGCAACAACATGCCACTGACAACAAAGAGCATGCTTGGGTTGCTGCAGTGCAAAACAATACAGTGCAAGTGAATGTGCATATGATGAAAGCAGTATTGGGCCCCTATAAGGAAAACTAAAAGCGTGCAAAGCAAATAAATGCATGCAAATCCAGCAACCTCTGCTAACTACTCCAACTCGGAACATTGCCTAGGTTGATCTTGTCTACCATCCCAACAGGTTTTGACTAATGAGGATGCCTGAATAACAGGGTAGACAAACCCATTCAATCTTCAAGCTTTTGTCTCTTCATCTTTTATTCAGATTTTCTTGTTGACTTGGAATGTGCAGCACACACTCTCAATATAACTGCACACCAACTTAATTATTCAGGAGCAATCCATCTTGCCAGCCATGCATCCAACCAATATACACTACTGTAGACAGGAACAAACCTCAAAACATGGCATTGCAATCCCAGACAAATGAGTTGTCTGAGGATCTGATCTCGAAGGAGATCTAGATCTAGACCGAGATCTGCCAGACCTCGTCCGCCACTTTTGTTGTGGAGACCGAGATCTCCTACGTCTCCTATGCCACCTCGTGGGTGGTGATCTAGATCTACTAGATGCAGAGATACTATGTCCAGAGCTCCTAAAACCAAAGAAGCAATTGTAGTAGAGTCAGTAGTCACACTTCTTCATATCATCATCTGTTGCAAACCTGCAATACTTTGCAAGAAACTTGCATGCAACTAACTGCTGAATAAAACGTTGGACATAAAACAATGCATAAAAAAAAGTATTACTAATGATAGACAACAAAGCGGTGATTCCAGGGTATGAAAGAATTAGAAATCCATAACAAAGCAAACCATGCAAATGGGATTCCAATAACAAGAGGGCCAGAAAACTACTACAAGAAGACCACACAACTGGAACATACCACCACCACCACTAACCACAACCAGTGCAAAACCACCACTACCCACAAAGATGACATAGGAGACACTTGACAGTCATGGGGTATGGCAACATGGGAAGGCCAATAACTTCACCATAAAGGTCAAATTTAAAACAAGAAAGGGTCTTGTTCTCAGATGTTTTACTGTTAACTGAACAGTTTAGGGGGAATAAAATGCAGAACCAACAATGCCTGACTCGAGATTGAAAGGAACCCTAGTTGCAGGAACGGGGGGGGGGGGTGTAGTTATCAGCGCCTCACTGTCAGGTGTCCACTTGTCCACAAAGTAGATGGAATCAAAAGAACACATGCAAGAAAGCCCAAGGTTCAGAGAGACTCACATCTGTGGCTGCGGGGGTGGAGGAGGCGGCTTGTAGATGTTGGCCTTGAGTATCTTGAGCTCTGGGACCTGGCCTCCGATGCTGGGCATGGCCGTGCTGAGGTGCAGCTTCGTATCCGTCCAGTCCTCGCCTGTGTTCTGCCGAATCAGTGCGTGGTAGTACACCTGAAGACAGCCAGGCAACAATTGAGTGATTTTGTCGAGCAAAGCACAAGTTCAACATCTGCTAGTCTCACTTTCATGCAATCCAACCCAACAAAAAGCCAACTGCTCCATTCTAATTCATAATCATCGCGAAACATTTTCTGTGGTGAAGGGGGGGGGGGTGGCCGCAGGCAACAGTGGCGGATCCCGATTTTTTAGAAAGGGGATTTTGCAGAAGGGAAGACCTGTTCAAATGTATGGATGATTGGTCATCGCGACGGTGGTTTATTAGGCACATAATCGGTCCATTTTTGACAATTGCTACGTAAAACCGTGCCGCAGGCGAACATTTCGCGATTTTCGGACACCTACAAACTTTTCCCTCTCCCCCAGTGTTCGGATTTCCGGAGGGGGAATGGATCCACTTCCCTCCACCTGGATCCGTCACTGTGCTGCAGACGCTTGCGACCTTAGCATATACCAGGACCAGGCAGTGCAACATCAATCTAGGAGTGACACGGGTTGACAGGGGGCACTGGAGCCTGTTCCAACTCCATTTCCACTTTTCACGTTCGTCAGCTGCCCACCTTCATGGTCTTCTTCTGCTGCTCGCTCTGCTGGCTGCCTGCCACTGCTTCCTTCTCCTTCTCGGTGCCATCGCCGGGATTTGTCTTCTTGCCAGGCGCGCCGGCGTCGGGGGTGACGCGAATGTCGTAGGTGGGCGACCAGCTGGCGTTCCACACCACGTACGCGACGTCCAGCTCGATCTCGCCCTCCTCCATCGACTCCACGATCACGCTCACCTCTCTGTGCGTGTGATGCCGGTACGTCCAATGTGTGCGTGCAAGAATCAGTGGGGGAGGGCTTCAGACCCCCCTCCCCCACAACAATCTGTTATCGCTATGATTGAGCACCCCCCCCCCACTTTATAGAATAGAAATATATCGCCTGCGGCGCCCTTTCGGTATTCTCATTTTATTGGGCAACCAAGTCAGCCCAACACCTTAGCGAAATACTTGCGACGACTTGCTCTCCCAACCAGCCAAACCCGCCCGGCCTGACAGGGTGGGTTCGTGTTACCCGCATGCCACCCCCCACCCACACCCCAATGTCATCATTTTCGTTTGGTGCATGAGTGTAACATAGGGTATAGGGCCTAACGTACCTCTGCATGCTGCGGCCGGGGTTCTCGATCTGTGAGAGGTTGAACTGACTGACGCGTATTTCCTCGTCCAGATCCGCGATCTGCTTATCCGCCTCCCTCAGCGAAGTCTGCACGCCCACCGACTTGTCCTGATAGTACTGCAGGAAGCGGGTGAGGTTCTCCATCGACTCGGGACTCGTGGAGAAGCCGTTCAGGTTCTGGTCGTTCTGGAATGCGTCAGGTGAGTACGGTAGACCGACACGCACGCACGCACGCACGCACAGACGTACCACGGTGCGAGGGCCGACGCCGACTTGCTGGGCGACGTTCTTGAGCACCTCCTGCTGCTTGTCCAGCACCGACTTCTCGTCACGTACCTAGACACAATTACACGGATTAATCATTTTCGATATGTATGGTTGCAGATGCATACATGCAGACAACCCACAGCTGGGCCAGGTGCCTCCCTTGGGGGGGGGGGAGCCCCAACCGCTTTTTTGAAATGTATGGTTGCATATGCAGACAACCCACAGGGAGGGGGGGGGGGGGGTAGCGGAATCCATCTCGAGAATATTGGGATGACGCTCCCCCAACCCAATCCACGCTGGACTTCTTCATTTTTTGATACTGAAAACCTAAAGCCAATTTTTTCTTGTGCAAATGACGACGATGTCATTTGGCAACAGGCAAATCAGTATGCACCACGTGTATGAGCGTGAGTGCGCTAACAAACACGATAAGACAACACCCAACCTGACTCTGCTTGTCTCTGAGTTCCTTGAGTTTGTCTCGCAGCCGTTTCCGCTCCTCGGAGCCCACCGTCTCCTCCTTCTTGACGTGCTTCTCCTGGTACTGGACCTGCAATTTGCATACTCACTGCTGTCGGTTACAGCAATTGAAGAGTTACAGCAACGCTGAAAAGATGCCGGTGTTGGTACGGTTTACCTCGTTGAACCATCGCGTACTTCAATTTGCGTGCAGCACAGCGTAAGGGAAAAACAGCCCAGACCGCACGATGCGACCAGACCAGACTGCACATACCGTAAACCCTATAATTAGCCCCCCCCCCTATAATAATACACCCTCCCAAGACCACTTTGAGTTAATAAGCCCCCCCCCTATAATTACGCCCCCTCCCTAAATGGACCATCGTCTAAAGGGCACATGTTTCCATGTCTGGGTGTATGTATGGTCGCGTATGTGTATGTATGTACACGTATGTGTATGTGAGACTGTGTGAGAGTGTGCCAACGTGTGTGTACAGCGCCTTTTTCCCTTAAAATTCGCCTCCACGCGCCTTTTTCCCCACACATCTTCCCACTCATCGACACTTCCAGTTTATAAGCCCCCTATAATTACCCCCCCCCCCTATAATTATACACCCTCCTAGAGCTCGAACGAAAAAATTAGCCCCCGGGGGGGGGGGCTAATTATAGGGTTGACGGTATTTAGAATACCAGTTGAAGACTGTGCGATTTACGAACTCAAACAAATGTTCCAATGGTAACATTTGAAGAGACAAAATGCAAACATTATTGCTCTGGTCACATTAAAAGTCATTCAGGTACTTCCAAGCGTACCTGGAACCGGGTCTGGGAGTGGGAAAGGCAAGTTGCCCCTAGGGCTAGGTGCAGAGTTGCATAAAAAAATTTCAAGTGTTTTTCTTTTAATTAAAAAACTTTAAAAAAATTTTAGATTGATATGAGCTATCATTGGTGCCAAATACCTGTACTATAAGATACTTTTAGCCTATTAGAGTGTCAAACACAACACAAGTAATAATTATTTTTTATTAAAAAACCCAACATAAAATATTTTTTTAATTTTAAATTGTGCAACCCTGTCCGTCCCAAACTGTCCGGAAAAAAAATGGAGGGATAAAATTGTTTTCCTAACCATAACCAAGTAGGGTCTAAATATTTACATGTAGTTGTTTTATGGCCATATAACACTGAAAAGTACAAAAACTCCAACATTTACTCACTTTTCGGGTTGAAACTCCTTCATAAATCTGGGGGGGGGGAGCGGTAGGTTGGGTGTGGAAAAATTAGAGCCGTGGTGGTGGTGGGTAAACAACCCCCCCCCCAGTTACATGCTTCAAAGGCGGCGGTGTTCACTTCGCAGTCACGTGTAGACGCAGTGCTCTTGTTGTTTGCGAAAGCGTTGACAACGCCATTGTTACCGCGCGCGCGCCAACAAGGCGGCTGATGAATCGCAAAATAGGCGTTTTGCGAAACACGCACGCACGCACGCACGCGCAGCAAGGGACGGACAGACAAGCGGACACGCACGCACGCACGCACTGAGAGCTGGAAGAACGCCACACTCGTGTTGCAAGCACAGACGTGGACCAGGCACACGCACGCACGCATATCCCTCTCGTTTTAGTTAACATTTTCTTATTTTTGTACATGAAAACAGCCGATTAAATTTACAAAACAAATTGGCATATAAACTGCACAGTACCGTACCGTACCTCGTGTATGACGGCCGCACCCCTGCCGTCCACTCGGACCGAGTCACTGTCGATGGAATCCGGCAGTCCGCCCACCACAAACTCGTACGTCGCACCCGCCTAAAATACAGTAATTCATTTTTTATTATCTAATTAAAACCTGTTGAAATGCGAATTTTAGGAAACTTCATAAATTGAGAAGGCAACAGATGACCAAAATCAAAAATGCTCCACACCTTCACGGTGTCTTTGATCGTCCGCTTGACCTCTGCGCGGTCGGCGTATACGGTGACGCTTTTGCAGTCCAATTTCGGCGCCTCGAAACTCTTGCGCTCAGAAATTTCTCTCTCCGCGTCCATCAAAGTCATTTTCGGTTCAACTCAAGAGTATCTTCGCGGCGTCGAGTTTCGAAAAATTGTTGAAACGGGAGAATGATTCACGCGCGCAGCGCAGACGATGATGACAAGAGGCGATGCGAAAACACCGCAAAACAGCGCCGGTCTAAACAGCGGTGAAAAAGAAGAAAAAAACGAAAAAAAAAAAAAGGAAAGAGAAAAAAAAAAAGGGAAAAAAAAAGATAGGAAAAAAGAAATAAATGAAGAGAAAAAAAGAAGTAAAAAAAAAAAAGGGATATAAAAAAAAAAAAAAAAAAAATTTAGAAAAAAAAAAAAGAAAAAGGGTTTAAAAAATAGGAGGTAGGTGTAGTTGGGTATGGTTAGGGTGAGGGGAGGATAGGGGAGGGGGGGGGATGGAAGAGGGGGGGGGGAAGAGAAAAAGAAAAAAAAAAGGAGGGAAAGAGAGAAAAAAGAGGAAGAATAGCAAAGAAAAAAAAGGAGGAAAAATAATAATGTAGTGATGTTTAAGGATTTTAGTATATAGGAGGGGGGTTTAGTAGTTTTTTCTTTATAAAAAAAAAAAACAAAAAAAAAGAAACAACAAAAGAAAAAAAAAAATAAAAAAAAAATAAAATTAAAAAAACAAAAATAAAAAAAGAAAATAGAGGGGGGGAATTGGAAAAGGGTGTATGTAGAAAGGAAGGGGAGATAGAAAAAAAAAGAAATAAAAAAAATTTTTGTATTATAAAGAGGGAGAGAGGAGAAAAGAGGAAAAAAAAATGGGTGGGTGGAAGAAGAAGGGGGGGGGGGGGGGGGGGGGGGGGGCCCGGAGGAAATGTATTTGTTTGTGAGAGAAAAAGGAAAAAAAAAAGGGGGGTAGAGAGGTGTTGTAGTTGTGGGGGGGTTGTGGGGGGGAAAAAATATTTTGTGGAATTTGGGGGAAAAAATTATCCGGAAAACAATTCCCCCCCCCCCCCCTTAAAAAATTGGGGATTTACCCCTCCCCTGGCCCAATTTACGTGTAACCGGTCAGACCGTTGGTTGCTCTGCTCCGGACTGAGAAAGGAGCGTAAGATGCCGCGAGGGGTGTTTCTCTTCGACTAGAAGCTATTTTTCTTGGTGGGGGGAGATGAGTTGGACTTGGTATTTTTTGGCAAACACGTCATATCTAGAACTATAAGTAGTGTACCGCTGCCAGCTGAGTAACCCAAGGTCCTGACGATTTTGCAAATGTAATGTTGACAACAGCCAAATCTCTAGACTGCTCCCGATCCTAGTTCCGAATTCCGAAAAAATTGCTTAAGATGTACGTTCAGCGCGTTGCCATTGCCAACATGGTTGTCGTCATGTGTTGTCAACGCCTGGCTTACTGGAGACCTTTAGCTGGTTTAGGCACTTGCGCTACTTTTGTAAACGACAACTACACGCATGCACACGCGGCAGCGCGCAGTGTTCGAACGTGCGTGATTCTGCACTGTAACACCGTACATCAAGATTCACTTCAGTACGTACCACTGAATGCCAACGAATGACATCGACAGAACAGCACACGACGCGATAACAACTCGATAAAGGAGGAGGAGTGTTGACGACACCGCGCACGGATGACGTCATTCGGCGCACGAGACGAGATCCAGCACAATTTCCGGGCGCGCGCGAACAACAGCGGAATGCATGAGGAGATGTCGGTCGATACATTCGCGAAGTCCGCCGCTCAGCCGCCGGCCAGTCTGCCCGTCCGCAAGTAGGACTGCAACTCGCTCTCGGAGTTGACCACCACCAGCTTCTTGGTCACCAGGTGGTCGCCGCCCAGGGAGACGAGGTACTGCTGCAGCTGGGCGGGTGGACGCCGGCCCGCGGCCGCCGCGGCCGCAGCCGTCGCCGCCGCCGTCGCCTGGGGCAGCACAAAGTCGGCCGGCAGACCGAGTTGGGCGCGCAACAGCGAGTTCTGCGACAGCGCCTCTCGGAGCTGCGACAGCGTCACCTGTCGACGCCGCCGACGCCGCCGCCTCCGGGCAAAGGCGCCAGCCGCCGCGGCCCGTCGTCCGGCCAAGGCGGCCGGCAGGAAGGCGGCGGCCGCGTCCGACTGACAGCCTTCCACGGACGGACACAAGGCCTGAATGGGAATCGGGCATAGAAATCGATGTTCTTCTGTTCTGAAAACCTATACCTGTGGACAGGGACTGAAGGGGCAGACGCGCACGAGGCAGCGGTATTGGACGAAGGCGGTCGTCTGGTAGCGGAACGCCTCCACCTCGACGCGCATCCCGAAGTCGGTTCTCTCGGGCGGACAGACCAAGCCGACCAGGTCCGACTGGCAGCTGAAAAAAGGTGCAGTGAACCCAGAGAACATTTTATAGAGATCATAGACAGCCGAGCCATTACAGGGTACTAACAATTGCGCGCGCCTCTGCATGCGGTACAGGGTGTTCAAAACATTTCCATTTAATGGTATTTAGAAAGCTGCATTACTGAATATGAGAGTAGATGCATGTACTACGAATACGATACGATACTGAAATCTAGTTTCCGCACCCGTCCTTGATGAGCGGCAACGGTTCCTTTTCCCAGTCGTAGAGCGAATTCACCGGCTCGATCTGGCAACTTGCGATGGTCATGTAGGTCGCTAAACGTTTTCTGCAGGGTTATCGTCACGTAAATTTAGCGCGGTCCTGAAGTTAGAGCACATTGTGGCTCCGGAAGTGACTCCCATTCAACCCACGCGGTATGGCGTAGAAGGGCGTGAAGCTGAGCGTGATCTTCGAGCCTGCCACCACCGCCTCCACGGGCTGGCCTCTGTGGAAGACGTCGAAAAGAATCGGCTGCGGCGGCGCCGTCGTTGTTGGCGGCGGGCCTGCGGTCGTCACCACCGCTGCAGCCGTGATTAGCGAAGTTGGCTGTGTGCTGGTGGTGGTAGTAGTGGTGGTGGTGGTGGTGGTGGTAGCTTTGGAGGAGGTGGTAGTCGTTGTGGTGGTCGTGGTTGTGGTAGAAGTAGAGGTGGATGTAGACGTACTAGCAGAGGAGGAGGAAGAGGTTCCAACTCCGCCAGGAGTAGAGGGTGGCAAAGTGGGCAGAGTTTTGCTCGTAGCCCTAAGATCCAAGAAAAAAATGTACTATAGTCCGATATAGTAGCATATTTTTTTTAAGCGGCTTGTGTTTAATAAGGGGTGAGAAACAAAGATTGTCAATGGTGCGCACTACCGAGTGTTCCTGTTGTGCAAACAACAAGCGACGCAAGCAAAGAAGCAAGCAGCGGGCGACCGTGCAAAAAAGAAAACCCAGCTGACGTTGTGCTAGAGGTGGTGGTGGTGGTGCTGGTGGTGGTGGTCGCGCTAGCTGTAGTCGTGCTACTAGTCGTAGTCGTAGACTCCTTTGTCGTAGTCGTAGTCGTAGTCCTCCTTGTGGTGGTGCGTCTTGTCGTCGCAGTCGTAGTCGTAGTAGTGGTCCGTCTTGTGGTCGTCGTGACTGTGGTAGTGATGACTGTTACAACAGTGCTACTGCTGGAGGCCTCGTAACGCTGCGAAGGCTTTGTTGAAGTCACGACATCTTCGAGCACCGTGCCCCGGTAGACCTTGTTAGGATTGGGGATCCACAGGGAGATTATGGTGCCCTTTCTCGTGCTGTTCCTCCCCACAAGGCTGGGTTCGGCCACCTCCACATCGTCCGGTGCGGCGGTGTAGACTGCAGTGGCTATTTTGGTGTCTTTTTGTTGGACAGTCGCGGAGGGCGGAGTGGTAGTCCTGGTTCTTTTGGGGTAAATGAGCGGCAACTCGAACGTGTCCTTGCTGTATGGCTCGACGAGTAGGGAATTCTCACTCCTCGTCGACGCCGGCAGCGCTGGCAGTACGTGGAACGGCCTTAAGTGCAAGTTGGGTGCAAAATGCGGACGCGGGTGCACGCGAAAGCGCCGGTGTGACTGTGTGCTGATTCTGCGAGCGCAAGCGCAGTGCAAGATGAAAGCTAATGAAAAAGATTGCGTATTCTTGCAAAAGCGTGCACCGCCTCACTCACTGAGCGATATTATGATATTACACAACACCCGGGATTTATGATTTTATAATCCTCCCCGCAACCAATAATGCTCACCCAAATGTTGCACCCAACCCCCAGCTCAAGCTACACAGCAATCAATGCCATAAAATTGCTTTGTGTCCCACCGTTATTTACACACCTCCTCACCACAAGTTCCCTTTAGAACTACGATTCATGACAATTGCGTGTGGGTTGCGTGTGGTCGTCGCGCACACCTGGACTGGGCGCTCGGCTGCTTGGTGACGGGCTCGAGGTCGATGGAGGCGTCGACGACGGCCTTGTGGGACTTGTGGACCTTGACTCCTACGGGACAGGTCGCCTGGTAGGTCATGTCGTCCTTGGTGATGAAGTAGAGCGGCTCCACGCCGTCCGTCGACAGCACCGTCTCCAGCACCGCCTCCCTGCCGCCCTTCTAGAGGGAAAGAAGAAAAGTCGAAAACTCGTTGAACGTGTCGAAAGAGTGGGAAATGTTGGGTTAGCAGCACTTGGAGAATTCTGTAATCGTGCACGCACGCACCTTGAATCGAATGCTGTCGCTGCAGTTGTTGGACACGGACGGGAATGGAAAGAAGTAGGAGAAGCGGTCTTTCTCTTGGGGCTCCAAACGGCACGTGAAGTAGTCGTAGAGGCCGTAGAGCACACCGGTATACTTGAACTTGGCCTTCACGCGCACCAAGATGCCGTCGGCAAGACACTCGTGCGAGAATTTGAAGGAATCTAGACAGAAGGAAGATGACGAGTTTGTCGGAATTTTCGCATGTTTACTCCACTTGTTTCGAAGCAGCCTAGCATATTGAAATGTCGTGCGCAAACACAGAAGATGGTTCGCATTTTGTTTGGCGCGCACTTGCTTTCTCAAATTAAGGCTCACTGAACAACTGAACTAACTGATCTAAAATTAAATGTATCCGAATTCAAGTGTCAACCAAATTGACACGTTCAATTCGCGAAAAGCAAGTACGACACGAAAAGAAACTGAAACTTTCTAACTGAAGTATAACCAGTCAACCATGCTCTACACGGTCTATTCCGCCGATTACCACAAAAGACATACAATTGTTTTGAAAATTCTGAAAAAAAATAGCAGTCAGGAACGCAGAAAAGGCGCACCGTTATAGCAGTTGTTCTCGTAGTAGTCGATGCGGTAGTCGGGGTTGCTGTTGAGTCGGAGGGCGGCGGGCTTGCTGAGCTGGTTGTGCTCGCTGAGGTGGCACATGCCGCTCGTCCGGTTGAAGGACGCGGACCGACACGCGAACGCCGTTTCCTCCAGACACTTCGACAAGCAGTCCTGCACGCACGCTGTTCAACTACTCGAATAGGCAGCCCGGGCCGAATTCGGGTGAAGTGAGAGTGGACCGACAAGAGCGCAAGACGCGCGGAAGCGACACATAGCTTTTCACCGCATTTTACAAAAGTCGAAATACCAACCTACCGTAAATCCTGCAACAACCCAAGGCACTAATACTGTAACCTGGGCCCGTATGCTGACAAAAAAATTAGAGCGCTCTAAATCTAATTAAAGTGGGTTAGGACGATACGCCACTCGCCCGAAAATTTCAATTTTCTGCATGCTCATTTTTTGTCATCGACTCGAGGAAAGCGCTGAAAAATGGAGAAATCGTCGTCGAAAGACAGGAGCAGCAGTGGCGGGAGCGGCAGGTGCAGCAGCAGAACGCCTTTGCGGGGTTATTCTCAACAACGTACTGCCGATCAAGGGCTGTTCCTCTTTAGATCCCGCATGGGAAGCTGTCGTCAGTCGGTTCAACGTTTTATAAAAGGCACTATCGGACGTCGGGGGCACTAATCGGGCTATTTGACGATGGGGGAGGGGGGGGGAGGGGCGGAAGGGGGGGGGTGGGGTGTGGGTGGTGGGTTGTGATTTTGGGTTTTGGGTTTGTTTGTTTTTTTATTGTTGGGTTTTATGTTTTTGGGGGGGGGGGGGGGGGGGGGGGGGGGGGGCGGCGCGCCCGCCCCGGCCCGGCGGTACAGAAAAAAAAACAAACTCCCCCCCGCGCCCCCCCGAGGGCAAACCACCCCCCCCCCCGCCCCCCCCCCCCCCCCCACAGCCAAGGGGGGGGGGGGGGGGGGAGGGAAAAAAAAAAAAAAGGGAGAAAGAGAAAAAAAAAAAAGAAAAAAAAAAAATAAAAGAAAAAAAAAAAATATATAAAAAAAAGGAAGAAGGGGGGAAAAAAAAAAAAGCCCCCAAAGTAAAAAAACAAGGGGGGGGGGGGGAGGAAAAAGATGAGATCATTAAGTTTAGTCTGCCGCAATGGCTCGCTTGAACAAAAGGCGAGACTGAAAGAGTAGAGGGCGGGCACTCACCTCGAGTGAGGGTACGGAGAGGGAGACGGCGACCGCCCTCGACGCCATGAAGCGGTCCGAGTGGAACGAGAACTGATAGTCCGAAGACGTGCACACGCGCGACGCTGAATCAGAACCACGATAATTGACACCCAAGTGACGCAAACAAGCAAATTCAACAGATCAGGTCATATCGAAACTCTGCAAAACTAGGTACTGCCATCGATAGAACCACTTCAACTTGACTGAACAAGAAAAATATTGCTAGGAATGCGAGAAGAGCTTGAAAGCCGTCAAAACAATAATGGAGAGACCGTAAACAGTAAACAGTGAGCAAGGCAAACAAAGTGGACTGTTCAAACGTCCGAAAGTCAAGTTAAAATTTTTTGAGTTTTTGAATTATACACGCTGTTAATTATACACGAATTATTAACGAGCAATTTGCATAGTACCCACAGTAGAACGTAGAACCGGGAATATACTTTACGGGCGACCATTGCAGAAATCGGGGCCTTATTGCAAGCTTAACGGCGGTAGGTACATATCGGACAGGCGGCTCAGTGGGAACAGTGCGGCTGCAAAACGCACTTTCAACGCAGTACTTCCAGTAGAAGGAGAAGCGGTCGTCGGCCTCCACACGGCCGTCCATCGCTTGAACCTGCACGCATTTCACCGTGCGAACAGCGCCACACAGTGCGTGCGATATGTACCGTAAACCTCCAGTTGTGCCCCCCCCCCCAATAGTGCCCCAGTGGTAGGACACATGTGCTGTTGTTATGCCTCAAGCGTCGTGCCCTATACTGGCAAATGTAAAACTACAGTGTAGTTACGTTTATATCGTGCATATTGCACACAGTGGCAGCCATCACAGTTTCAGCAACTAACAACGGTGGAGATTGTCGAAATTATTGCCCCCTTGAATTAGTGCCCAGGTAAGGAGAGGTTAGAACTACAGTGCCTCGTCGGTACTATTGGAGGATTTACGGTACGTACATGTGTCGGCTTGGCAGTGCCCCCAACCCTCTCCCCTCCATCCAATCTCGCCAATGTGTACCTGATCCGGCCTGAAGGTCTGGCAGTCGTGCGAGAGCTCGTCGGGTCCCTCGCGATGGTTGAAGCCGGCGCAGTCGGACCGCCTGACCCTGAGGCCGGGGTCCTTGTCCTCGAGACAGGACTTGCTGCAGGCGCGGAACGCGTGCGAGCCCGACGTCTGCGGCCTCAGGGCCACGCGCACGCGCGACCAGCGAACGAGCAGCGGCCGGCATCGGCCGCCTGAACGGTGTCCTGTTTGAAACGGACGGACGAAGACGGCCGAAGGAGGAAGCACGGAAGTGGAGCCAAGAAAGGAAAGGACCATGCACGTACGCACGCGCGCACGCACGCACGCGACAGCACTCACGCACGCACGCGCGCACGCACGCACGCACGCACACGCACGCACGCACGCACGCACGCACGCACGCACGCACGCACGCACGCACGCTTCCTACCATCCGCAGTCGCCGCAGATAGCACCAGTACGGCAAAGCTCGTCAGAATCCCGCAGTCGTTTTTCATTTTCATCTTCGGGCGCTGGCGTCCTCTTGCTGCTTGAGCGAGGCGAGTTGCCTGGCTGCTCGCCTGTGCGGAGCGGCGCGAGGGAACGTTAGTGCGCGTGCGTCGACCCCCAAAAGGGGCGAGCGAAGAAGGGACAGCGACGAGTGACCTTGCTACCACCTCTTTTCTCCCCTTCGCGCGCACCCCCACCCACTCTCGCATGCGCGCGACGCGAATTGCGAGAACGCGCGCCGGCCACCACCCTCGCAGAATTGACGGGGGGGGGGAGAGGGGACTGTGACCAGCACAGTTAGGCGGGGCGGCAATCGCGTCCCCATCCATCGCTTGCCGCGACGCATGTCTTGCGGGGACATCGGGGGCGGGGTCTTCACCCATAATTGAGGCGCGCGCGCCAGGGTGCGACGGTTGATTGACCCCCACTTCGGCAACAACGAAAAATTCCGCACTATCCCCCCCCCCTTTCCAACTGACACCTACAAACGCCGTGGCGGCGACGGGAAAGGGCAAACGCGCGACGCGACGCCACGCGGCGACCTCGATTTGGTCATGCGTGCTTCTGCGCTGGCAAACCAACTGTGGATTTATGCGCGCCTCCGTGTGTCTCTGTGTTGTTCCTGCCTGCGTCAGATTGTGTTCGGTTCGGGATCGTTTGTTGCCAGGGCGACCTGCATGCGTGAATCCGTGACAGGCGCTGTGCAAGGCTGACTAAGGCTGCTCGACCGACGACGACGACGAGACAAACATTAGAATCGGACTGGCAGTTTTTTTTGAATCCCAAATCCCTAAGCAAACCGCGAGTGCAGCATATGTAAAGTTTAAATACCTCATAGTAAATAAAGTAAAACATTCAAACATAAAATAAAAGTCAAGTGGCAGATGGTCATATTCTGCTGCTGTTCGGCTATCGCAAATTCACTAACCTGTGGTTTTCTTCTAGCGGGAACATATTAGAAGGGTAATCGGGTGATATGGGTAATCGAAGCAAAATACAGAAACACGGTCCCCAAGGCTGCTTATCAAGATGGGCAACGAAAAAGTGACAGATCTGAGCAGTGACGGATAAAGTGGACCTATTCTCCCTCCCGAAATCGGACAAATTGGAGGAGGGGAGAGTGGTAGACACACAGGGCAAGGCGGAGTGTGAAATAACCGCACCGATTATGTGCCGCAACCATCGTCAAAACGTCACAGCGTCCATAAACTTCAACAGTCTCCTTATGCGAAATCCAGTGCCATAAAAAACAACAAATCCGCCAATGGATCTGATCAGTGCAGTGTCATGCGAAACCACTGTACAGGTTGCCTTTATCCCACTCTAAGGATTCAGGTTAATCGGATCACAGCCACAATGCACCAGTCGCGAGATCAGCCGAGTCATGAAGAGATCTGAAGTTCTATCTGGCTTGTCACGATCTGATCACTCTTTTGTACAGTCATCCATTGTACTCCTCATAAATCAGTCCTTGAGGTATTCGATGCAGCGCGGCGGCTGCAGCATTGTTGGCCTGAACAACACGCGTCCAATTCCAATCGCAGAGCCAATCTGGGACAACGATGAGGTACATACAGACACAGACATACACGCACACACACAATGGAACAGTTAGAGGTAGCAATTGTAGCGCCCAAATAGTGCCTCCCCGGTAGCCTATGGTCGAAACAACAGTGCCTCTGGGGTAGTATTAGAGTTCGTTGGGTATACGAACATACAGGGTGGGCCATTTATCTATCGTCGGTTTCATTTCGATATAACTTCAGCGTTTTGCATCGAATCTGTTTGATATTTTAGGACAATGTAGGTACATGTAGAGAATTTTAACCCTGAAAAAATTGAGAAAATTGTTCCACTACATCACCAGCTGTCTAAAGTTTTTTTTATAGAAGCAGCTTGATTTCTTTGCGGTACATATCTTGTTATGTATAGCAGCCTGTTCATTAGAACTGTAGAGCGGGCAGTGATTTACTCCCACCAAGGCCAGGCCGACGTTTCAGACCCAATGCAGGAGATTCGAGCTGCTTTTTTGGCGAAATGGCGGCTAAAATGAGGCGAATACCTTGTTGGCTCATCGTGAGCGCCGTGCATGGTAGAAAGCGACTTTGGTCATATTGAAGTGCATTATTCGCTATGTAGTGATAAATTTTTATTAGGGATAAAATTCTCTACATGTACCTACCTTGTCCCAAAATATCAAACAGATTCAATGCAAAACGCTGAATTTAAAGCGAAATGAAACCGACGATAGATAAATGGCCCACCCTGTACATCAACTAGCAACAGAGGGCACATTCACACGTAAGCCACGCACGCCCGCACGCCCGCGCGCATGCACGTACCCGGGGTCGCCAAAGTAGACATAGAAAAGGGCGAAGGCGGCGCCCATGAGCAATAGGAGCACGCCCATGCAGAGGTAGGCGACGCCCAGGAAATTGTTCTTGGCGCCCAGCCAATTCGCTGTGGCCAACACGAAGCGCTTGCGGCCGCCGAACGAGCGCGTGGGATAGTCTGAGAGTTCAGATGGGAATGAAGACAGAAGTGCGCGAGCATGCTGCATTCACCCATGCCCCTATCCGTACCCCCTCCCACTTAGCTAAGGAAAATTCAACTGAGTTCAGACGAATGCCTCAGTTGCACAGGTAGTACGTGTTGCACCCAGGTAGCATACCTGTAACTGGGGCGGAGTTTGGCGGCCCCCACTATTTTTCCAACACCCCCCCCCCCAGAATTTTCACAAGGGATTTTCACTCTGTCCAAAACGATAAAAGTGAGTAAATGTTTGTGTATTTCAGTGTTTTTCAGTGTGATATGGCTGTAAAACAGCTAAATAACACTGTTTAGACCCTCTTTATACCTATTTTTGACCAAAAAGTGCAAGTATAACTCAAAGAATGACCAGCTACCCCCACTTCTTGCTCCAGATACCCCCCCCCCTCAGAATTCGGCCATTTAGCCCCCCCCCCCACTCTTCCAGACCCGGTTACAGGTACGCCAGGTAGGCAAACCGACTGTAGTGGACGAGCAGCGCGTAGAGCCCCCTCGGCAGGTGCCTCAGCGTCTCCGTCGACCGCATACCAACGTCTTCGGCGACAGCCGCGTCCCCTGCGCCCCCATCAGCACCGCCCAACAAACGCGCGGCAGCGTCCTCCGCCGCTGGCAGGCGAACTGCCAACTCGTCCTAGACACAACAAGAAGCGCAACGTTAGCTTTCACACTTACATGTAACTGAGAGGGGGTTGCCACCGCCGGCAAGTCTACCACCACCTGTCTACAATTATGAAAAGTAGTGATTTTTCGCCCTTTTCAGTTTTTTAGCCTAAATTGATAAAAAACGTTATTTGTACCCTATTTTGACGCAAAAGGGCCTACCGTAAATCCTCCAATACAGCCCCCCTCCAATAGTGCCCCCCCTCCAATAGTGCCCCCGGGTATGGCAAGGTTGAAATAATAGAGCCCCCCTCCAATAGTGCCCCGGGGGTAAGGGGTATGTTGTGCCATGTGCCTTTTATGGGCAAAAATATAGTGGTAGGTACATTTATATCGTGTATACCCACTACTACTAACCAATAATTTGTACGTTTCAGCAACTATTAGCGGTAAATCAACCATTAAATGTGGCAAAAGTGATCAAAATCATCGAAAAATCGGCAATTTTGACAGCGAAACTAGCATTACCATTCAAAATTTTTAGGTTGAAACAATAGAAGCCCCCCTCCAATAGTGCACCCGGGTAAGGAGAGGTTGAAAAAATAGTGCCCCGGGGGCACTATTGGAGGATTTACGGTATGCTTATTTGTGGATGTTATTTTGGTACATCTTCCCTTCTGACACCCCTACAGATCTGCTTACCCCCCAGAGATGGTCTCCGACACTCCCCCACTTCAAAAAGCCGGTTACATGTGTTTCACCCCCCCCCCCCCCTAAAAAAGCAGCAGATGGCCCAGTGGTAGAGAATCGGCCTCTACAGGGCACGGTACCGGGTTCGAGTCATGATGGATCCATTAACGAAAACGTCTTTGCTAATGGATTTGCTGTGTCCAGGTGGCGTTCTTCTTCCGAATGCCTTTAGCCTCGTGGCTAATTGGTACGCTATAGGGGCCACTGACTGACGGCTCCTAGCGTTGCCCTTAATCCAACAGCAAATACGCACCCCATCGCTTACGAATATCTCCTTTGCCCAATCAGCCTCATCCCGCCGCGTTTCGTGGGGCGAGCCAGGCAGGAGCTGATCGGACGCCAACAGCGGCCAATCAGCGACCGGCGCGACTGTCGACGCGTCGTAACGTCTGGGCGCTTATGCAGAGGCGCAATTACTTATTAGACTTAGACATAGGTCTTACAGCTAAAACAGTTTTTTGATTCGTAAAGTGAACGTGCGCGAAATTCCGACAGCCCCTACACCCGCTTGACATCGATAAGGCACATTAGCTGACAATTCACCGCTGCCATTGACTGGCAAAAAGTGCGTCTGTTGCAGTGCATTTCAACAAACGCACTCATTTACACCACGATTGGTAGATTGCGGCCCTAACCTGTATTAGGCTTTTGAATTTGGGGGTCCTTTGACTATATAATATACACCAGAGACGCAGTTACAGGAGTGCGTGGCACAAGGCTCTGCAGAGGCGCGCGCCTGTAGAGCCTTCTGAAGTGGTGAAAGGGCGAGGTGCGCATCCAGACGACGAAGTCGACGTTCTCCAAGCCGACGTTCTCGCCCCTGCCCAGACTCTCCGCCTCGCCCAGACGCCACAGCGGCAAAGGCCAGTTGGGCGGGCGAGCGTAGCGCTTCACAACGAAACCCTTCTGATATGCTGACGCGAGACACACACACACACACACACACAGCAAACAAACAAACAAACGAACGAACAGACCGACAGAAATACAGCCAGACAGCCAACGAGCCAACCAACCAACCAACCAACCACACACACACACACACACACAAAACAAAGAAAGAAACAAACAGATCCTTCCAAACGCACCCCGAACGCCTCTTGCAGATCCCCCTTGGGATTCTGGAACTTTCTCTTCAGCTCAAAGGGCCACACGACGTCGTCTCGAGTCAGCGGCACCCTTCGAGTGCCATTGCCTGGCTGAACGTACAGCAGCGTGAAGGAATCTGAAAACGCAGTGCCCGTTCAAATCGAGATTAGAAGCTGCTAAACGGACCTCTCCTTCGGTTCACTTCATTTCACGAGCCAGCTCTGAGATAGTTCCACTCCAAAACCGGAGGGGGAGGGGGGCGGGGCTCCCCCCACTGACCCAGAAGAAAGTCCAACCCTTGGAACTTTTCTAAAGTTTTTAACCTGTCTAAAATGATACAATGTGTTTTTCTGTCTTTCTTTGGCCATAAACACCAAAATGACGCTATTTGAACCCTCTTCCTTTACCGAATTTAAGCCAAAAGAAAAAGAACGTACCCATTTCGACGCTATTTTGGTGCACAAATTTCTCCATTCTGCCCCCCCCCCAACTTGGCATAATCTGGATTACAAACCAATCTGCACATGTAACATTCAATTATCCAACTCAGCAATCTACGAACTGAGCGCACGAACCATTGAAGCGCGCATTCGCCACCAGTCCGCAGGGCAGAATGGGGCGCGTTTCTCGAGCTTCCGGCGGCTGCTGTTGTTTCTTCGTCTTCACTTCTTGAGGCGGCTGCTCTCCACCTGGGTTGCATGAGAAAATTCAAGTTTTTTAATTAAAAAATTTTTTACTTGTGCAACCATGCTCACCACTGGTGCTGCTTTGCTCAGTTTCGCTTATCGTCACCGGGCCATCCTTGAGGAGGCTGCAGTCGTCCACCACGTCCAAGGTCTCGCCCAGCAGCTGCACGTCGCTGCGGTCCTGCGAGTACTCGCGCTGAGACTCGAAGAAGGAGCTCAGGGAGTAGTAGAGGAAGACGTCGCCCTGAACAGCTGAATGCCATGCATGCGAGCTGAGAGATCGCATCTATAGAAGGACAGAGCATTGGTGTGAATGCTTCCTGCTATCGGGATACAAGTGAGCATACTATGCCTGAAGGTAGGAGTAGCAGCTGTTTGAGGTGGTAGGAAAAGGGAGAAGATACTCCACCCCTTCAACAAATCCAAACCACACAGACAGTTAACAGACCAATATACATTGTGAATTCCCCAATCAGGGTTGCACAATTCTTTTAATTTAAGAAAAGTTGAAAAATCTGTTCATGCAACCCTGTTTACAATTACTTCGCGTACTCAACAACACCGGGGCACCTTCGCTCACCAGGAACGCCTGCTTCTCGACTCTGAACGTGAGCACGCACTTGCAGCCACCCTCGTAATCTTCGGTTGTCTGGGCACTGTGCGCGTTCTGTTCTTGCAAGAGTTGCCCGCACGCGCGTCTGGGCTGCCTGACGCTGAGGCAGTCGGTATAGTCGAGGGCCAGTTCCTCTAAGGAGCCGGAGGAGAGGCAGAGGACGACGCCCAGAGGCAGGCACAACACGCCCGCCAGCCACAGCCAGGGGATCAACCGACTCGGCCCGAACGCCGGCTGACACGCCCACAGGCGCTGCTGGTTCAGGCGCGTCGCTGCAAGCGGGCCGGGCGTGCATATGCGTGGCCAAAGGAAATCGCACGGGCTCCAATGCAGGGGTTTTACCCATACCTGTAACTGGGCGGGGGGAAGATACCACCCCCACTATTTTCCACTACTACGGGC
>JASAMY010001242.1:0-39308 GCA_030248085.1 Paralinhomoeus sp. GSCO2_6 | reverse complement strand
GAATGCGGCTGCAGCGGACGCACTCGAGCTGGCAGGACAGCTCCTCGACGACCTTGACCTTGACCCAGTTCTCGCCGTCCACCACGCACCACACCAGGGGGTTGAGCTGGTTCTGGACGATCACAGTGCTTGTTGTCCACCGCCCTAGTGACAAAGCCAATATATTCAATATATTCACGCATTATATGTACACAAACCTTGGTCATAGAAACGCTTATTCGGGACGGATTTTCCCCACTTTCCGTATGAGTCGACGAACAGGTCCTTCTGGTTGACCTTGGTGCACTCGATCAAGAACGAGACGGCCTGACAACCCGGCGGAATTCGATTCGGAACTTCCACCATCATAGTTCGCGAGCCAGTCCCATCGGCCTTGAAGAGAATCTTAGCCGCTTGGTCGAGAGACTGCACAAAGTCTGGCAGGCGTTCTCCCTAAGAAATAAAACAAGAATGACAACTGATTTAAATCAGTTTCAATTTTAAAACATAATATTTCAGAAAAAGTTTTAACAGTTTATCAAAACAAAACATTTAACATACCTGCGCGTTAGCCCAAGAGTCTCCTCAGTTTCGCAATACCTCGTTCGCTACTTCTGCTTCCATCTTTCACTCACTTCGATAGTTAAGAAACACTTTAAATTATAAACTAGAGCTTCGCGCAAAAAGGAATATCTATTTGAGAGGGGTAGCTGGCCTCGTGGCGGGCTGTTGGTGGGGGCAGCCGGTGCGGTTTATCTCCCAATCCCAACCACTGTCACCTGGCGCCCCGCGTTTAGACATTGACTTTTCCAACGCCCCTTCTGCCCCTGCCGCCCCTGCCAACTAGTTATTCCCAAATGAACTGCCATGAAGGGAAAATCTAAACGCGGGGGGGGGGGCAAAAGGTGCCTCAGAAAATCGATGTCTAAATGCGGGGAGCAGGGTATGCGACGTTTCAGAAATCCAGAGAAAACCGCACCGTCAACCACCAACAAGCGGCTGTGCCCGCTACTTTTGCCTTGACCTTGTTCATTTCACAAACTTCAGGCCCGTCAAGGACCGGTCCAGGAGAGTTCTAAGCTGCCGCATGCAGTGGAACGTGTAGTGTGCGGTGTGCTTTCAGGGCCACTATCTCAATGCGCACGTTCAGCGCATCGGCCTCGTCGGCAGCCAAGTGTTATTCAAGATGGGGGGGGGGGGTGGGGGACGAAACGTGCTCTCCACTTTCTTAGGGCAGTGCGACGCCCTCGCGGTGTTGCGCCTCAGACTGTGGGGTATGGCGTATGCCACGCCCCAGCAATTTGAGAGCTCTCTCTGAAAGATGTTCTGGGGCTGTGCCTCTGGACGCTTCGAGGAGTTCTAAGAGTGAACGCTGCTTTGGGGTATTCTATATGGGCCATTCAAAGGCTTCCTAGAGCCGCCCTGTTGGCGCGTGTCCTCGTGACCGCCTTGTTGTAGGTTCGCTCGCCACACTTCTTCTCCACAAACACACTTCTTAAAGACAATTCTCTTTATTAAACCTCAAAAGACACAACTCGACACGACTCCCTGAGATAATAGGATAAAGGGTAGATCGGAATGTCATGTATCTAGGGGCGCTTCCGGTAAATTCCTTGTAATTCTTCTAACAGCTCGACTCCACTCCAACACGCCCCGGATTTTGAGAAGAGATGCAGCAGTTGACTTGTGTGCTGAGAACTTCGGTAAGAGCTTCTTCTGCTCGCCACGCCATGTCCTCGACCGATCCGCCTTGCTCTCGAATCTGATCGCCCCCTTGAAAGGTTCCTGAAACAACTCCGCTGCCGCCGTCGTTCGTCCGAGCCAGGTCGATACACGTTGTCGTCCGTCGTAGTTCCTGAAAGGCCCTTAAAGCGATGATGCCAGCGCCGGCAGTATGCGTCTTGTGGAGAGGATGTCTTGGCCACTCTGCGCTGCGCGATCTTCGACTTGATAGTTCTGTCCACGGGTTGTTGCCTTTCGCCAGCCGCCGTCTTCATCCTTGACTTCTGTGACGCTCCCAACTTGACGTGTCGACTCGCGCCATTTTCTTGAAATCCCAGCGCGCTTTCATCGACTTCTCCGCGCCGTAGCCTCCACTGCTCGTCCTTGAATCCTTCCACGATTTTCCGAAGTTTCGAATCTGCAACAGCAACGCGTTCTCTCTCGTCCGGCAAGACTTCGGCGCGTTGTCCGTCGTTGACCTGAAAACTGAAGTTTGAAAAACCCTGGGCATCACACTCCTTGGGACACTCCTTGGGACTTCCCCACCCACTGCGCTGAAAAAACGTCTCATCTGTATAACCCAAAACATTCACGCTGTCTCTCTTCTCTACAACCCTGTTCGCCGCCCGTTCTTTCACTACCATTTTAGATGTCACTTGTGACAAAGCTTGCATTGGAATCTTTAGCAATCGTACTTCTGATCCATCAGGATAAGTCAATTTAATTCCCACAACCTCCAATAAATCGGTACCAACCAAAATGTCCGGCTTCAAATTTGGCAACACTATGGCCCACATTTTGAAACGCCTTCCTTTTCTGTGCCCTTTCAAGAAAATTTCTTTTATTAAACCTCAAATGACACAATTTCCTGCCTGACGCTCCAATTTGTTGGGAACACTTCTCGATTGGTTCCACGTTAACGGTTCGATCGCCAGTCAACGCACACTTTTAGAAGTAAATTTCTTTTATTAAACCTCAAATGACACAACTCTACAGGACTCTCTGAGATAATAGAATAAAGGGTAGATCAGAATGTCATATATCTAGGGGCGTTTCCGGTAAATTCCTTGTAATTCTTCTAACAGCTCGGCTCCACTCCAACACGCCCCGGATTTTGAGAAGAGATGCAGCAGTTGACTTGTGCGCTGAGAACTTCAGTAAGAGCTTCTTCCACTCGCCACGCCATGTCCTCGACCGACCCGTCTTGCTCTCGAATCCGATCGCTCCTTGAAAGGTTCCTGAAACAACTCCGCTGCTGCCGTCGTTCATCTGAGCCAGGTCGATACACGTTGTCGTCCGTCGTAGTTCCTGAAAGGCCCTTAAAGCGATGATGCCAGCGCCGACAGTATGCGTCTTGTGGAGAGGATGTCTTGGCCACCCTGCGCTGCGCGATCTTCGACTTGATACTTCTGTCCACGGGTTGTTGCCTTTCGCTAGATTCCATCTTCATCCTTGACTTCTGTGACGCTCCCAACTTGACGTGTCGACTCGCGCCATTTTCTTGAAATCCCAGCGTGCTTTTATCGACTTCTCCGTGCCGTAGCCTCCACTGCTCGTCCTTGAATCCGTCCACGATTTTCTGAGGTTTCGATTCTGCAACAGCAACGCGTTCTCTCTCGTCCGGCAAGACTTCGGCGCGTTGTCCGTCGTTGACCTGAAAACTGAAGTTTGAAAAACCCTGGGCATCACACTCCTTGGGACACTCCTTGGGACTTCCCCACCCACTGCGCTGAAAAAACGTCTCATCTGTATAACCCAAAACATTCACGCTGTCTCCCTTCTCTACAACCCTGTTCGCCGCCCGTTCTTTCACTACCATTTTAGATGTCACTTGTGACAAAGCTTGCATTGGAATCTTTAGCAATCGTACTTCTGATCCATCAGGATAAGTCAATTTAATTCCCACAACCTCCAATAAATCGGTACCAACCAAAATGTCCGGCTTCAAATTTGGCAACACTATGGCCCACATTTTGAAACGCCTTCCTTTTCTGTGCCCTTTCAAGAAAATTTCTTTTATTAAACCTCAAATGACACAATTTCCTGCCTGACGCTCCAATTTGTTGGGAACACTTCTCGATTGGTTCCACGTTAACGGTTCGATCGCCAGTCAACGCACACTTTTAGAAGTAAATTTCTTTTATTAAACCTCAAATGACACAACTCTACAGGACTCTCTGAGATAATAGAATAAAGGGTAGATCAGAATGTCATATATCTAGGGGCGTTTCCGGTAAATTCCTTGTAATTCTTCTAACAGCTCGGCTCCACTCCAACACGCCCCGGATTTTGAGAAGAGATGCAGCAGTTGACTTGTGCGCTGAGAACTTCAGTAAGAGCTTCTTCCACTCGCCACGCCATGTCCTCGACCGACCCGTCTTGCTCTCGAATCCGATCGCTCCTTGAAAGGTTCCTGAAACAACTCCGCTGCTGCCGTCGTTCATCTGAGCCAGGTCGATACACGTTGTCGTCCGTCGTAGTTCCTGAAAGGCCCTTAAAGCGATGATGCCAGCGCCGACAGTATGCGTCTTGTGGAGAGGATGTCTTGGCCACCCTGCGCTGCGCGATCTTCGACTTGATACTTCTGTCCACGGGTTGTTGCCTTTCGCTAGATTCCATCTTCATCCTTGACTTCTGTGACGCTCCCAACTTGACGTGTCGACTCGCGCCATTTTCTTGGAAATCCCAGCGTGCTTTTATCGACTTCTCCGTGCCGTAGCCTCCACTGCTCGTCCTTGAATCCGTCCACGATTTTCTGAGGTTTCGATTCTGCAACAGTGACGCGTTCTCTCTCGTCCGGCAAGACTTCGGCGCGTTGTCCGTCGTTGACCTGAAAACTGAAGTTTGAAAAACCCTGAGTACTACACTCCTTGGGACACTCCTTGGGACTTCCCCACCCGCTGCGCTGAAAAAACGTCTCATCTGTATAACCCAAAACATTCACGCTGTCTCCCTTCTCTACAACCCTGTTTGCTGCCCGTTCTTTCACTACCATTTTAGATGTCACTTGTGACAAAGCTTCTACTGGAATTTTTAGCAATGGTACTTCTGATCCATCAGGATAAGTTAATTTAATTCCCACAACCTCCAATAAATCGGTACCAACCAAAATGTCCGGCTTCAAATTTGGCAACACTATGGCCCACATTTTGAAACGCCTTCCTTTTCTGTGCCCTTTCAAGAAAATTTCACCTGCACTAAAGTGTTTGCCATCCACACCGTTTATCTGTGACACTGCGTGAGGTCTATAGAATGCCTCCCAAACCTCTGGGTATTTTGATTTATAAAAATTCACCAAAACATCTTTCATCTTCTCGTTCACGCAAGTACGCGAAGCACCCGTGTCGGCAATAGCATAAAGACCAGAATCTGCATCTGATGATTGAATCACAGATGGTAAACCTTCAAATTGTATATCATTAGGTACATAAATCCTTTTAGGTTGTTCCAATTCTGGTACAATCTTTTCCTCGGTCTTACTCATGACAGCCACCTGGGATCTGTTGTCAATTTTTTGATTTGACCGATACTGTCGCCGGTTCTCCTGAATTTTTCTCGTCTCATTAGACATAATGTCATTACTATTGAACCGCACCTCGTTACCTATGCCAACAAACGGTATTGAAACTGATTCATCGTGCTTTATGTCATTCACAGTTTGAACATTCGACTTACTGCAATTTTTGGCCATGTGCCCGACTACTCCACAATTGAAACAGGTCAATATGTTCACTGCATTGTTCCTCACATTTGACGGCTCATTCCGCCAATTGGGATTTTCTTGCTGAGGCATATTTGGAGGTCCATTCTGCCAACGATTGACATTTGGTGGGCCATTTCGCCAATTGGGGTTATTCCCAGGCTGTTGAGGCATATTCGGGGGTCTGTTCTGCCAACGAAAATTATCCGTGGGATTATTCCCAAACTGTTGAGGAATATTCGGAGGCCTATTTTGCCAACCAAAGTTGCGCATCACTGGTTGATTGAAATTCTGAATTTGGCGATTCTGAATAGGCTGACGCACATTTCTGTCCAATCTGTTATTTGTCATCGCACCCTGTGTCATATTGATGGTTTGTTCCTTTTGTAATGCCTTGGAAGTAACGTTATTCCAAGTAAAATCTTGTGTTGACACATCTGGTCTAAATCTTTCACTCATATTGGTATAGAAAAAGTATGCCCTCAAACAATCCGCCACTTCAAGTTCATCTAAATTCAATTCCGCAAATTTCTTACTGGAGGATGTGATGTACTCTTGCACTGTTTGAGAGTGTTGTTCCCATGTCAACCATGCTCTAATCCGTTGGGATAATGGACGTTTGTCCACAAAATGCTGTGAAAATGTTTCACATAAACGGGTATAATCGTTCTGAATCTCAACCGATAAAGTGCGAAAAAGTGACAATGCATCACCCGAAAAAGACATCACCATGTATCGGCACTTCATTTCTTCTGGGTATGTCCGCACTGCCCAATCAAAAGTGAACAACCAATCGTCAAAAGAGACAGTACCTTTACCGTCAAAACTCTTCACTTTCGGATCTGGATAATCCCTCAAATTTATGTGACCATTTTCATGTCCATTACCATTTCCGTTCCCATTTCCATTGGTATGTTCGTTCTGTGTAAGATTCTGCAAAAGTGCCGTTTGCATTTGCATCTGTTGTTGCATTTGCTCACGTTGCGCCTCTACTTGCATTTGCATCTGTTGTTGCATTTGTTCACGTTGCGCCTCTATTTGCATTTGCATCTGTTGCTGCATTTGTTGCCTTTGAGCCTCTATCAAAAGTAATGTTTGTTGTCGCTGATCCTCTGCCCGTCGTTCCTGCATCTCATTTTGCATTTGCATTTGCCTTGCCAATAAGGTAAAATAATCCGACGCACCGTCGCCTTCCGATTCTCCGTCTACAGGTCGTTTATCGCGCGACTGACTACGACTCTGACTATCGTTACGCATAAATGCTTGATTCTGTTGCATTCCCTCAGCCGATTCTTTTCGTGCGTCCCTTTCCGACTGTTTACGACTACAACTATGACGCGAGTGTTGATCCCATTCCTGTAATAATTGTTCATTTGCCGTCGCCAGTTGCTGTCTTTCTGCCTCTAAACGTTCTAAACGCTGTCGCAATTCGAACTCTTCCTGTCTCTTTCTCTCGCGCCTCTTTCTGTCCCTCTCGCGTCGCTCCGCCAAACGCTGCTCCTCTGACTGATTACTCTCCACACCAAATTCCGTCTCACTCTCTTCACCATCCGTCACATACGCATCGATCGCAAGATCACTTGAATTCGCGCCTTTATTCGACATATCACTCAATTCAAGATCAAATACTGGTGGTCAATCATTCATGAAGACCCGAAGGCCCACTACTTTAGGAAGACCCGAAGGTCCACTGATTTAGGAAGACCCGAAGGTCCACTTATTTAGGAAGACCCGAAGGTCCACTTATTTAGGAAGACCCGAAGGTCCACTTATTTAGGAAGACCCGAAGGTCCACTGTGTCGGTTATCTATACAAGTGTGTATCCTCCAACGTAGGATACCCACCGATAACTCTTAAATATGACTTATCTTACTCTCTTATGCTTAACTTTATCTCCAAATATACAATATACGACCGATAAAATATTGAAGATGACGTCAGCACGAGGGCCTTGACGCGTTGCTTGACTCCCTCTGTCCCAACTGCTCGACACTTGACCACACGTCCGCTCTTCGCTCACTGCTCGTCCAACTGCTCGACGGCCACTGCACGACGATGCTCGCCCGATTCTGCACGCCCGATCAGCTCGATCGTCTTCGCACAGGACGACCGATACTCTACGCCTCGACCGCTTGATCGCCTTCTGCGCCTCCGCTTGAACTGCACGACCGCCTTTGAAGAGGACAGCCGGCCCAGCACGATCTCGACTTCAACAGCACGACCACCTTTGAACAGGACAGTCGGCTCCACCCCTTGACTTGAACAGCTTGGCCGGTGACCTCGAGGGATCCACTCGACCACTGACGACGCCGCACTTGACTGACGATGAATCCTGCCTGACGCTCCAATTTGTTGGCGCGTGTCCTCGTGACCGCCTTGTTGTAGGTTCGCTCGCCACACTTCTTCTCCACAAACACACTTCTTAAAGACAATTCTCTTTATTAAACCTCAAAAGACACAACTCGACACGACTCCCTGAGATAATAGGATAAAGGGTAGATCGGAATGTCATGTATCTAGGGGCGCTTCCGGTAAATTCCTTGTAATTCTTCTAACAGCTCGACTCCACTCCAACACGCCCCCAAACCAACAACAACAACAACAACAACTGCGTCACTCCAGCTCGGTACACGGGACACCAATAGCAAATTGCAACACAGGAAGGGGCTTAAATCCTCCCCTTTTTCGCCCTCGCTGCTTAGGATCTAGTGAAGCCAGCTGCTGTGGCATAACAAATGTCTAGTCGAAAAAGTAGACTTTGCCCCGCCTCTCTTTGGCGTATTGCCTGTTGATGTATACCAACGTGTGTGTATCATACATGTCGGTATATTGTCGGTTGCGCAGCAAGGCATAGAATAAAGAAAGCCATGCCTAGAGCTGCCGTGGTGTGGCTCGGCCAAAGCGAGGCGCACGTATAGACTGGTGGAACAGTCATCAAGACATTCTTCCCTAAGGCGCGTTATTGGCCTTTAAGACATCCATCAGACGCCGACGACAGAGAAAGGCTCGACCGGCGCGTAGGCGACGGAAGCTCTTTGGTCCGTTCCGTTTCCAGACCGACGAGCGAACCAAGGAACGGACGCACTGAGATTGTGGAAAACATGAGCCCATGGAACGCCTCCTCAGCCACGATTGGGCCTGCTGGCCACTGTCACTACCAGTTTACGCTGTCATTTCAAGTCATATTCGAGCGGCTGTACATGTGCACTTCGCCCTTGTTCCTCGGGATAACTGTTGTGGCGTTCACGTTTGGCCTACTGCTGAAGAAGAGGACGGACGACCCAATTCACTGGCTCATCAGCTGCATGGCTACGGCGGACGCATTACTGAGTGCGGGGCTTTCTTAATGAAGATTGCAGAGTTTGTTGTATCTTTTTTCTCGAAAGATGCATGCATGCACACTTTTCAGTCTGCAGCACCACCATCTGGTTCTTCAAGTACAACGATTTAAGAAACATCGCGTGGTTGCACACGTTGGAGGCGTGTCGATGGATGCTGGCGCTCGAAAAGACAGCCGTAGCCGCGTCGGCGCTCTCACTGACCCTTCTCAATGCGGACAAGTTCTTCTACTTCAAAAGACCCCTATTGTATGACAGAGTCGTGAAAAACACACTGTTGGGCGCTTGCACAAATACAATTCGCAAATAACGTTAGGATGTTTGACCTCAAATCGCAGATTTACCAAAGGTGCCATCCCATTCCCCGCAATACCTAGTGCCCTTAGATTACCGTAAATACTTCCATACAGCCCCCCACTCCGATAGTGTGCCCGGGTGCGACAAATTTGAAAGTATTGTGCCCCCCTCCAAAAGTGCAACGGGGGTAGGGGTAGGTACATAGGTATGCTCACTTTTTGGACACAAACAAAGCAGTAGGTATGTGCATTTCTAATGGGATATGCACAGCTAGAGACGTTTCAGCGACTATTATTGTTAGAGTACCTTAATAAGATCAATTAGCGACAAACAAAATACAAAATTGGCCATATGGCTGTGAAATGTGTCCCCACCATGCGAAATATGGAAGCCCCTTCCCATAGTGCCCCTGGGAAAAAAGCGGTTAAATCGAAAGTGCCACGGGCACTATTGGAGTATTTTCAGTGAAGTCTCGCCGAGTTTCAGCGCGCTTAAACGTTGCGTGCATTATAAAGTAAAGCAATTTCAATTATACATGCATGTGCAAACTGCCGAGGATAATGTTGTCAATGGGACTCGTGTGGGCAATCGCGATTGGATACAGTGTTTCTGTTCACTTCATAACCGGTGGGCATTGCCTATGTAACTGAAAAATATTAAAATTGTAAAATACCACAGCGAAAAAATATTAGCAAAATACCGTAGGTGCAAACACCACCTAAAGCAGACGCAGACGAAACACCTTCTCAAGTTACATGCTTATGGTAGAGAGCTCTTCTCGCTATTCATTGATTTTTTAAATGCTTGTTTGTGGTTGTGGTTGTCTTTTAACAGACGATCGTTTTTACCGTAAATCCCCCAATAAACGCCCTAGGCGTTTATTTTTTTCAATCAACCGACTACCCTGGGCGTGAATTGGTGGGGGGGGGGGGCGTATATTGGAGGGGGGAAGGCGTTCATAAATTCAACCAGTAAATGGCGTTGCAACAATGCTATGCAGACCCAATAATCGTTGGTTAAACATGAAAATTGTCCGGGTATTGGTGCAAATCGCCTTCTGCAGCGGCTAAACAATAGCTGTTCTAGTGCGTACAGGCAATATACAGTACCCAAACGTAGAATACCGCGTGACAATACCTGTTTTGACAAGCATTTCATTGTATAACTGTGTTCTAAAGCACGCCACGGTGCGTTCATTGGAGAGTGGGCGTTTATTTTTTCTACCAACCCTGGGCGTTCATTGGAGTGGGGGGGGGGTTCTTTGGAGGATTTTCGGTATGTAAGAATGAGAATTTGTAATGGAAACCAATCGCGAAACCTTCATGGGCATTGCCAACCAAATTTCTTCTCGACCTCCAAAGACAGTTGCGCCGACAGTGGTCTGTCGGGGGCTCAGAAGCTGTTGATGACGGTGCACGTGTCGCTCTTCTGCATCCTGCCCGTGCTGACGAGCGCCGCGGTCAGCGTCCTCCTGTGGAGACTGCGCAAAAACGTGCGCAAGACGACGTCGGCCGCCTTCCAGCACGCCTGGGGAAGAAAGGGCAGCCGGCAGAACTTCAAGTGGGTTCTTCCCAGAATTGTAAGAAAGGCCAGTTTTGGGACCACACCAATACAGTTTGAGCGCACGTCTGCCCGTAGTATTCAAGCAAATAAGGATCGATGCAACCTGCAATTTCGCTGTGGGCGACACTGCCACAAATTATCCCGTGTATTTTAACTTCGCATCTCCTCACACCAAAAGACGAAATTAGCGAAAGTAAAGATAAAGAACGCTAGCTACACTTTTATATTCTTCATTTTGCTTTTAAATAATCTTACCCATTTGTATTTTGTACAAAAACCATTTCGTTGATAAACACCCCGCGTGCACCTAAGTTAAAGCGTCCCGTATAAAGGAATGACAGTCATGCATCTGTGCGCATATGACTGTACTGTACATGACCTACATGACATATGACTGTACTGTACACCGGCACATGACTGTACTGTAACAGTTTTTTAGAAACAAGTTTCGCAGTCTGACTTTTATCTTCGCCACGACGATCTGGTCTTTTATTTCGCTCGTCCCAGCAAGGTTTCGTTTCTTAGTTCTCCAGAATTCTCTACACTACATGCGTGCTTGTTGCTCCGACGTGCAGATTGCTGTACATTCATACGGTAATGACGCATTCTTTAAACCTGCGTTTAGGGTTAAGCATATGCTGCAAATTCATGGCCTGTTGACAAAGGAGCAACACATGGGATACTGTCCTGAGTACATGAAAGTGCTTCATCTAATCGGCTGGATATCGCTCTATTTGATTTACACGAATGCGGTACGCGTCTTTTTTCCTTGCGCTCCCTTTTGCACTAAATCGAATACTCTTAAAGGCTGATTCACAATTAACGGTCTTCCCATCGGTCTCGGTCTCGGTCTCGGTCTTCGCATCGGTCTCGGTCTCGGTCTCGGACTTTTTGACCCATGCCAAATTGACGACGCGTTGCCTCCGGTCTTTCAATGATCTTTGGTTAAATGCGCGCCTGTCAGCGTATTAAAGAGCGTACTGTGGCCCTTGTTTTCGACCTGTTTCATTTTTTATGCGACTTCCGTAGGAAACAAAAAAGCACACGCAGTAGACGACGGGAACGCACTACCACCAGACAAACAGACAGACATTGTGCGGCAGACGCAGACCGCCGCCAGCGCTTCTGGCCGCCGCCAGGGGCGCGGACGCCGCTACAGGAGCTGTCGTCAGCGCCGCCGTGGACACCGTTGCCGCTGCTGCCGACGCTTTCGCTGACGCTGCCGCTTTTGCCGACGCTTACAGAAAATGTAGGACAATGCCGTCGAGCCCGTCCACCTTGACGTGTATGCAATGGCGGCGCAGATTTTCCCGCCGCCGTGTCTTTAGAGACGTGCAGCCATGGATGAAGGCGCCGTTTTTTTTGGATTTTTGGTATAAGAGCAGTCGTCAATCAACCAAGGAGACGGCGCCGCCTCCACCTGTTGAATACGACGCATCGTAAACTCTTCCTTGTTTTCAATTTCGGCTAATTTCCTAGTCGCTTTACGCTTATGCGAATACCGACAAATTCTTTGAGGGTGACGGCTATAGTAAAGCGTGACTACGGTAGCGCGCGCGTTCAACACGAGTTCAATGAAGACCGATGAAGACCGGAGCAAATGTTCAAAGTTCCCAACATCGTCGGTCTCGGTCTCGGTCTCGGTCTTCGCATCGGTCTTCGCTGTTTGGCATGGGAAGACCGAGACCGAGACCGAGACCGAGACCGAGACCGATGGGAAGACCGTTAATTGTGAATCAGCCTTAAATGCAAGCTACAACAGGGACAGCAGACGATAGAAGACAGGCCTTATTGACCACTAATCACAATATTGGTGTATCATTTATATTTTAGTTTGTGAATCCGCTCATTACGCTGACAGTCTACGCACCTTATCGTCGTCTGTGCTCCACCTATTTCAAATCTTGCTGTTGGACTAGAATTGTTGATTGTTGTACGATATCGCGCTTATTCAAAAGAAATCAAAACCAAAACACAGTGATTACGACCAGACGAAAGGTGAACAATGTGATCGGCAGCAGTGATCGAACAGTAGTAATCGTCTCTTTGTCAAAAAGATGTAGTTTTAACAGCAGTGAGTTGTAATGGTGTGTCGACTGAGAAACTCATACCTACTTTGTTTGTGCAGCTTTTGCGCAGTGTGATTTATTGTGATCAATGCAAAGATGGATGCAGCCTACATAAATTTGTGGGAAGTGCCTTGCATTGCAGCTGAATGCGTGCTCGCGCTTTAGACGATGTCGCGTGTAGCACGGTAGGTACCTTTGTGGTCTAGGAGGCGTGCGGGGTGGTGTAGTGGTTAACATACAGAACCGATATTTCTGAGACTGGGTTCAAATCCCAGCACTGCAGGCAGTCGCCTTTTTCCACAACTGTTCAAATGTATGCTTGTACGTGGGTTGCTTTGACACAATTGCGCAGGGTATATAGTGCCGTAGGTGCTAGGTGCAAGTTCCTGCTTCAACTTCTCTATTCAGACATAACCTATCAAACTTCTCCAAAAGACAGTCGAACATTGTCGAGCTCCATGTTGACTTATCGCAACACAAATGGGAATCGATGTTCATTGTCTGCAGTTCCACTGGTCGCCTCCTCCACTGCAGTGGATGCCGACCTGCGCGAAGGCGCGCGCGATGAGGCCCACGTCCAAACGGTCATACTTGTTCCAGTTCAGGTGCATTCCTACAACAACTCATAATCCAAATTGTGCGTGCGTGCGTGCGTGCGTGCGTGCGTGCGTGCGTGCGTGCGTGCGTGCGTGCGTGCGTGCGTGCGTGCGTGCGTGCGTGCGTGCGTGCGTGCGTGCGTGCGTGCGTGCGTGCGTGCGCCTGCGACCTCGTTTCAAGTGCTCAGCAGCCTTCAACGTGAGTTGTGCGGCACTGACGAAGTTGGTGTTCCGCTGCCAGTAGCGCGTGTTCGCCACGTAGAAGACGTCGTACGCCTCCTTGATGCCGCCCGTCAACGTCGTCGACATCGTGTAAAACACCTGCGCGTCACCTTTGCCTTTGCGCAAACTATGTAAGTATGTACTTTGCCTCTTTACCTTGTTGAAGATGCCGCTTGAATAGTGGACGTTGAGCTTGTTGTGGTACTTGCTGATGTGGTCGATGGAACGGCCGTCGCATGGAGGGTTGTTCATGCATCTGCGAACGTGGGTGTGTAGGTATTTTAATCCTCTCTCAATGGTGTGTTGCACCTAAAGGGGCGTTTTCCCTTCGCTATGGTGTGCCCAATGCCCCAGTTGAAGTCGGGCCCATAGCCCCGTAGCAGTGCCTCCATTGCCTTCCCTGAACAATTTGTTCAATTTTGATCACTCAGATACCTAGGCACTAAAAAATCAACCGGTAATGTCGGAGAAGGCCTCGTTCAGTCCTCCAGATTGTCCCTGGTAGACGAGCGTGGACGTGAAACCGGTCGTGCCATGTGCGATCTAATGAGAGCGCTGCGTGAATGGGCGCGTTGTCATGCTGAAGCAGTGAGTGTGGCGCAGTGTATCGGGACATGGACCAATGATCGCAAGGTCGCGGGTTCGAAACCCGCCCATGACACTGCGCTTGCACGAGTCCCTTTGAGCAAGGACGAACGCTGGCTGCATTGCTTTAGCGCTGGGCGCCTTCGGGGCTTCGCTCCGAAACCTGTGCCAGGTGGCCAGACGACCGGCCCTCGCGGGTGCCGCAGTAATTTTGACTCGGCCGATAATCATTGATTGTATACGGGGCCTTGTGCTGTGCGGTGGTTTCAAAATAGAGTAAAAAACGTGCACCTCGTGCGCGACAATGTCTAGCGAGGAGAAGGGATGGATGTAGCGGTTGCCGTCGCCGAGCGTGATGCCCTTGAGCACGCCGTTCCAGTAGGCGTTCGTGTAGCCCCGGCCGTAGTGGACGCGCACGGCCATGGGCTCGTAAGCGGTGGGGTTGGCGCGGTAGACGTCGCGGAAGGTCTCGGTCACGCGCGTCGCCCAGTAGTGCGCGTCGTTCATGGGCGCCAGCGCGCCGTTCACCTGCCAGCACGCACCATAGGCTTGTGAAGAGACTCAAAGACCATGAACGCTGGCGCGTGGAGACCAACGGGTCTGGAAGTCTGCTCGTAGCATTTGAAGCGCAGCACGTCGCCGTACTTCTTGGTCTGGTGTCGGCAGTCGACTGTCCTCACGCGCGCGTTCTCCATGGAGCAGCGCTTGCGGAAGCGGAATGGCTTTCGGTACTTGATGATCTGACCACGGGAAAAACAACTTGCACAGACTAATGAAAAATATATATTAATAAAAAAAAATATACGTCCAGATTGCCGTTGTAATATTGTCTCCCTGTCTTCTCGTTCCCACCGGGGCCGCTCGCCTTCACGCGTTTGTACTTCAGTCCGGTCTGCAAGCCTTCCCATTCCTCCAGAACTTTGCCTGGAATTGAATGTGGCGCTAATTTATTTTCTAGTCAATCGGCAAGCCGGCAGACCTTGTTCGTCCACAATAGCATGGGGATGACTGGGCTGCCGGGAGTATTTGTCTTCGTACTGGACGAGGTAGGCCTTGCGGGCCTCGCCACTGCTCTCGTCGACGTGCACTATGGGCGTGGCCGCTTCCTGGACTCCCAATCCAAAGTCCTTGGGCCGTCTTCGTCGACGAGCGCTGCCCCGAGAGCGCTCCTTGACGCTCTCGAGCACTTCCGGGGCCCTCTCGGTCATTGCGGCGAAGTCGCCGTCGGCAACGAGCGCCTCGAGGCCATCGACGACCGCGCCGTTGTAGCTCGCAAACGACCCGCTTTCGTGCTCGAAGACGGCGGCGCCATAGCCGTACACCTCGAACTGAGAGCGAGCCAGCACTCGGAAAATCATGAGCGAGGAGGACGCAGACACACGCACCCCCTTGAAGCGCTGCTCGAGACGAACGGACCTGCTGTCACCGTCAATTTGACGCTCGTTGAACTGGCGGAAGTGGCTCTCTGAGTCGCTGCCGCTAATCTGTAGCGCATTGGAAAAGCTGAATCGGACGGAGTGCCTATGTAAGCCTAGCCGGACACCTGGTTGCCCGGCAACGCAGCATCTTGCACCCGCTTGAGCCAGCCGGTGGTCGGCGCAAAGTCAGGCCCATCTCTGTCATGATTCACCCTGACGATTTGCACCTTCACAGCACCGCCAGTGCGTGTCAAAAACATCAAGCCGACCGTCAGGGCAGCAACTCGCCACATGTTGGAAAATTTGTTATGAGCAGAGAGCAAACAACTGAGCTTGCGCATACGCACCGTCTAAATGCACTCTGCTATCAGCTCAGCGAATTAACGTCCGGGTATCAGCAGCCACCACGATGGATGTGTGCTTTCCGGCTAATCCTCTATGAAAAGTCATGTGTCAAGCGGCAGTACAACTGGAGTGCGTCTTTCTCGGTTATCCAAGCGAATTAACTAGACGAAGTCCAATGACTTGCAATCGAGAGAAAAAATACGAGGCTCTATCCCCACATGCCAGAGCAAAGGTCATTTGGGTATACGTTAGGCCACCTGAGACCTTTTGGCTCATGAGTAACACGTTCTAAAAGAAAGAGTGTCGTTCAGTTTGCACTAACTTAGTGCAATTTACACTAATTCTTGCAAAGTTTTAACATTTGTTTGTTGATATAGCAATGAAAATTTCTACTTGTACGCGTGTGTTTGGGCGCTCGACGCTCTTGGGCGCTCGACGCTGCTTGCAAACAGGACAAAAGAGCGACAACAACTTTACTTTGATACCCGCACATACTAGGGATGAGCACGGGCCTGCACATCTCGGCCCGGCCCGACCCGCCAGATAGTCCGGCCCGTCCCGGCCCGGCCCGCACCCCCAAAATGCAGGCCCGGCCCGGCCCGGCCCGCACCCCCAAAATGCAGGCCCGGCCCGGCCCGGCCCGTCCAACTGCTCAATATCGCAGGCCCGGCCCGGCCCGGCCCGCCCCATGAAATAAGTACAGTCACTACAGTGTACAATTTACTGAAATACCGTATGCCAATTTGCGGGATTCACTTAACGGAATGGCGCATCCACCTCTCAGAATCGCAGTTCACAACCATTTTACGGCCTTTGCGCCATTTGAGCGCGAAAGACGCGCGTAATAGAATACAAAGTCGCTAATACGGTGCAGAATAGTCGCCGATACTTATAATGCATTACATACATAGGTAGGTACATACCAGGTACATACCTATCTACGTTGGCCAGGCAAGAACGTCCGGCCCGGCCCGGCCCGCACCCTCAAAACGCAGGCCCGGCCCGGCCCGGCCCGGCCCGCAAAGCGGGCCTGGAATTCCGGCACGGCCCGGCCCATGCTCATCCCTAGCACATGTACATAAATACCAATCGATCGCAGTGCCCCGTAACGAACGGTGCGTGCGGTGCGTGGTGAGTAGGAACTGTACGTGGGGTGCCGCCTCGACGGCAAGTTCTCCTGAGGAATGACTGAGTGATTGTATCCTGGTGAGAGTTGAACCCCGAGCACTCGACCCCGGAATTGCGTTTACACGACGCTCTTCCACTGAGCTACTCGCTCTCGTGAAGGGAATTGTTTTGTTTTGCGCCGTGAGGTCTGGAAACTTTTTAAGTTTCGTGCTGAACAAGTAAGTGTACATAACTGTGCATGCACTTACTGGACACGGTGTTCCCTGAAAATCGTGAAACTGTTTACCGTGCCATGAATACGGATAGTCGGGGAAACGTCTAATTTCGGTTTTGTTGTAGGGCTTCCATTACTTTGCGCAAACCCGAAATTCTTCAATTTTCCCGATAGCTCAAATCTTGAGACTGGAGGTCCATAAATCAACCGCGCCAGCCGCTCCAAAAGTGAGGAAATTACGCTCAGTAATACATCCAATAGATTGAGTGTGTCACCCAAAGTGGCTTCTCTCTCTCGACGCATCGCTAACTCAGGAAACCACTCACGCAATTGTACAATGAAGAGGGGTCTAATGGATACACCTGTGGATACACCTGTGGAGGCGAAACACCCACATTTGCAGACAATACCATACAAAAATAAAAATTTCATTTTTCTGTAAACAAATCTGTACATTTTCCTTGAATTTACAAAAATACATACAATTTCTATCAATCGACACCTGTGGCACGCAAGGAGGGCTTCGTCGACTCGGTACACATCTAAATGGTTGTTGATAAGACCGAGCCATTAGGGTTCATTTGCCGCCGAGCGAGACGCGAGCACCGAATGGATCGGTCTGCGTACCTACTTACGTCACATAGCACTGCCTGCCCATTAGGAGTTTGTGTGACACGGTTATTACGGTAGAAGCCAAAGAAATGGCACACGTAGGTAGAGTTGTAAAAAAAACCAAATGGGAAACTCGGGTGGTTTTTTATAAATAAAACCGTTTTATTTTAAAAAAGTACGTTTTATTTTGAACTTTTTCAAAGTCACCTCAGAACGTAATCTGGACAAAGTAGAGTGTATTCTAACGTGTTTATGACGTATAAGTAGGCTCACTAGGAGCACTCTTGCATGATTTCATACTCATAAGCTTTCAAAACAAGCTTTGAGGAGCATAAACCAGAGTGCACCATGTACATGTACACCATGTACAACACATACGATGTGGGCCATGGTCAGCATTTAACGACATAGCAGTTCAGCTCGTTATTTACAGCGGAACTTGTGCGTGTCAAGATCTCACATGCATGTGGCGCATAGTTTTGACCAATCGCCAGCTGCAGTGAAGACCCTTGAACACTTTGTCGACTTTCAGTTCACTTCTGGGTGGGTACTGTGCTATCAAAGTGTCGAAGTATGACTGCAAATACATAGGCATCACTAATATTTGTGCAATGGGCGTCAAGTTTCAAACAAACATTGGCGTATTATCACCAAAAGTAGCAAAAAGTAACCAAAAAGTTTTTTTCACAGAAAAAAAACCAAGAGCCAGGTTTTTTTTAAATAAAACCGAACTTTTTTAAAATAAAACCGGTTGAAAAAAAACCTTAACAACTCTACACGTAGGCCTACATAACTAGCCTGTGCACAACACATTTGTCATCGGAGGAGTGAATGGGTATTGCAGCTCTCGACATGGACCTCAACTTGAGTGCCTATTCCACCTTGGGTTTTGAACCATTTGTTTGGCTCTACACTGTCGTGAATACGTCGATTAACGCAGTCGGCTTATTGGGCAACGCGACAATCGTCATGGCTGTGTGGCGAAAGAAGCAGCTCCAGAGCCGATGTGCTGTGTTGATCGCTGTGCTAGGAGCGACGGATTTGCTCACTAATCTCTTTTATATCCAGGTGCTGCAGTATCCAGTGCTGCTGTACGTACGTGGGCGCTTGGAAATACAGTACACCCAGGTTGAGACTGCTTTACCGCAGCACGCTGCTCCAACCTAAATTTGGAAGTTGCCATCACCATTTCTCGATTTGTTTTATTTTGATAAAATCTCTAAAAGAGCTGGATTTGTTGCGGTATGGGACCGCTAGACGAGAGCGATTTGACACACCCAAAACGAGACATCCGCATGGCGAATTAAACTTGTTGAACCGGTTGTACGGATCCTTTGCACTACGATGCTGTGTGCAAGCAACTTCAATCAGTTTAGGTGTCTACGGCACCACAATTTGATCGATGATGTACAGATCGACAGATGATCTACATAATGACTGCTTTCTTCTGTTCCTGCCCGGTCAATTCATCACGCAGTTTGAAAACTTCTTGATACTCAGCGTGGGCTTTGATCGACTGCTAGTGCTCACACTGCGTCACAAGTACAACGCTATCTAGGACTTTTACTATTTCTGTGTTCTGCTGGTGCCGGGGCTGCTCTACTCAGCCATGATGGTTGCACTCGGGTAATTATTGTATAAGTTTCTATATTCTATTCTTTCTATATTCTATATTCTATATTCTGTATTCTATATTTTTGTGTGCAAAAAAAATTTCTGTTCAGCTATTACGGAACGTCATCCAAGGTCATTCCTGTTTGCGCGCCAGGGTTCATTTTCGACGGAATCAGTGTGCCGATTGGGCTTCCGATTAATTTCGTTTTGATTATCTGCGTGATTACAACTTACGCGACTGCCTTTGTCATGGCAAGAACTGTGAACAGTACGTTTTGAACAATTTAAAAATAAATCTACTACAATAACGTGCTCTAATCCTACGTACCCTCATCACTGACTCAACAGAACATTACAATGTGAATGTGCTTGTGGCACTGTGGAGTAGTTGTGTGTTGTTCCGGTTAAGCGAAAAAGAACACCTGAAGTGGCAACGCTGAGCACAATATTGCCATATACTATTTACGCCCCCAATAATTACACACCATCCCTAGACCACTTCGAGTTTATTAGCCCTCACCCTATAATTACACAGCTTCCTACGGCTCAAATGAAGCAATTAGCGCCCCTGGGGTTAACGGTTGTTCCCCTCTGGGTGCTAGCGGATAATCTACGATACTCATAACCCTTAAAGCGTGACTGCCATGACCCTCGTGACCCCCCCCCGTGACCCCCCCAAAAAAGTCACATTCTAGTGATAAAAATTTTCACTAATCAAGAAGCTCATTTACAGGCGATGCATTTTCAGTGATCGAAGCCTAGGTTCAATACTTGGTTAACGCCACTGTTAACTGGTTAAGAGACATGATATTAGTGATCGAAGCCTAGGTTCAATACTTGGTTAACGCCACTGTTAACTGGTTAAGAGACATGATATTAGTGATCGAAGCCTAGGTTTAATCTGCTGGATTGCTGACTTAATTTCAGCTGCTGTGATGATGATTGCACACTTTCATTAACTTGAATTTAAAATACTAGTGATTGAAATGTGCGTCCTTGATTGGTAATTGTTTTGGCGTAAGGTGTGTCAAGAAAGGAGAATGCGGCCTCAAAGATTCCCTGACGGTCCCTTACGTTGGTGAAGGGGTTGGTTAAAAAAAAACGAAACATAACCAGTGAAGGCGAACAATGACCTATCTATAAGAAAATGGGGTCATAGGGGGGTCACGAGGCAGTCCTTACGCAATTGCTGCTCACCTAGTAAGAAGTCGCTTGAAAAGGTTTTCGTTTTCTTGATAAGTGAAAATTTGCTTGAACAGTGATTGACGATTTTTGGGAGTCGTTTAGGGGGGGTCACGGGCCTTCGCCAAAAGGCGGGCAGTCACGCTTTAAGGGATAAACCACAACCTACTACTACAATGTACACTGGAAAACAGCGGTTGGTTGTGATTATAGAGCCCGCTTCGACGAGTTTGTTCTGCTCCTGAAATTCGAAAGGAAACCATTTGTCTGTTTTGCGAGAAAGTGTAACATCGAGAAGCTTGTAGACTGATCGGGGTCGGAATACCGGTGGCAAAGAACAAGGCAGCCGACAAACGAAACACTGATGCAATGATTGGACTTTCATAAAACCGTCGAATTGCTCGGAATTTTTTGTTTGCTAGGAGTTTTGAGCGCTTCTTTGCATTGCATTTCAAACTGCCATCACTAATCAAATCCCGTTGCGCTTGTGCCAGTGCCATATGGCAATTGACAAGACACCTTTTATCACATCGCGGGTTAGCAAGCTCGTTCATTCACGCCCTTGCAGAAGTTCAATCACGCCTGCAGGGTCGCGTCTTCTCCTGAGTATCAAATGCACCGTGGACTCCCTGGAGACGCCGTGGTCGTGCAGTGTCCGCTGGCTCTCGGAGAGGTCTTTGCCGCGGTGGATGAGGACGAGCTGCCGTCTGGGCACTCCTTCCTGGCCGCTGACGGCCATCTTCAGCTCACCAACGGTCATGTGGCCGCAGAGCTCCTCGACCACGCGCGGCTTCGCGTCCGACTGAACAGCGAGAGTGACGGCGTTGAAACGGCAGAGTGCATTGCGGCGGAGGACTATCGGAGAATTTCTGGCAGTTTGCAATAATGATAGTGAGAGAACGCGAATCACCAGAAGTTTTAGCGAGACCGCAAAGCGCCTAGAGCAGCAGCGACGCCGTTTGAATTCGCGGGTAAAAAGTCTCGCTGCCAGAATTTGCCCTGCAAGCAACAATGAATGCGCTCTTCTATTGAACTTGTGCCTTGTGTGCACAAGGAATGCATACGACGCGCCTGTATTGACAAGCTTGTAATAACAGACGCTTTTGCTATTTTCAAAATAAGCCGATATTGACGTGCACAGACCAGATTTGAAGATGCAGTGATCGATCTCATCATGTTACAAATAATTTATAGACCGTGTTAAGTAAAATCGGTGAAACGTGAAAATTTCTGACGCATGCAATTTCGTGTTGGTTATGGCATGAGAGTGCCGACATGCGAGCGTGCGTGCGTGCGTGCGTGCGTAAGAAAAAGTTCAGTGAAATAGTACAGTGCGCTCACTCTGTGTCCCATACATCAACTCTTGGTCGACGCTGCACTGACTTTCGTCCTTGGAGGTCTTCCGACACACAGGGCACTTGTACTGGCAATTAAGATTGGGCGTGGCTGGGTCGTGTTCATCGTTTTACAATTAGACAATTGCTGCAAACAGCGTGACTGCAAAAGAGGAGCAACAATGGGGTAGGTTCAGAGGCGTCAAATATCTGAAATAGAATATAAATTGTGTTCGCGTATGTCGCTTGCGTGCATATGAAATTGTTACAGTAAATCTTGTGACTACCGTAAACAAAACAGATGTACCGATTTGCATCTAGCGCAGCAAATAACCTTTCGCACATTGCTGATGGAGGCTGCCACTTTCGCTTGCTCTAAAAACGAATTGCCCCGTTCCATCCAACCGACTTTTGAAAGATAACGCATTGTACGCAATGATTTAGCGTCAAACCTGTCCATTTATTGTGCTCTGCCGCCATGCAAGGCGCCGAGAGCGGCATTCGATTGAAATTGTAAGCAAACCAAAACTTTTTCTAAAAGAAAGGAGCAGGCTACGCAATAAGCGCTTCAACGTTGTTGACAGCGTGACACAGCTTCAAGGCACGGGATAACGCATTTGACTATCGACACCAAAATAAATCTGTGGTTTTCAATTGCGAAACACAACATTCAATCGCACCAAACAGTGCAATGGAACACATTGTTTGAGACACTTAAAAGGTGTGCATACTCCGCGCTATTAGCGCTTTGTCACTCCTATTGTTTGTCACATTGTTGGAAACTGTTTACGATAACTGCGTTGTGCTTTCTGTTTGAGATACTTTATTTAGGTGTTTTATTTCGTTCAATATTTTTCGAAAGCAACGGTCACTTCTATACGTCGTTTTCCCGTGCATGGTCTCTAACTTTCGTCGCTTTGAATTTCGAATGAAGACGCTCACTACGAAACACCTCAAACACAGAACATTGTTAAAGCGGCATATCGTAACCCCTCTAATAGGACCCGGGACTACACTTTTTCCGTCGTGCTGTATGACAACAGGATAAGTAATTGTATGGACTATGGAGAGGTAGATTTCCAAAAAAAATGGAAATTTTTTTCAACTGTGGTCGGACTACAAGTAAGCGAAAATGTCGGCAGAATTCTAGCCATGCAGCACATAGAGTGTACTGGAAGAATCGATGTGTGGGGACCGTTGTTGGCGAGAAGCGTGTGGAATGAGTGGTTTTTTTTAATACATCGGTATACGTCGGTACACTCTCACACACTCTCGCGTACATCCGCGCCAATTCTGCGGTTCCGTGAGGTTAATTGGAAATCGGCCATGAATCGCGAGAAACAATTTTGCCCATCTTCGACGACACGCCAAGCCGTATTCTTTCTTCGCGTGCTTCAACCGGTAAAATGCACTCTATGCAACGACTTTGGTCGCCAGAGGCAAGGCAATCAATCGATGGGTTCCACTCTCCAAGTGCGTTACCTACGCACCTGGGATTGGACAACCGCCGCCCTGTTGTGGGCGTGCCACTGTTCGACTTAACCACCTCACTCGGTTGCCAAGCTTCGTCCGATTGTCGAGCTTGTTCGTTTGTCACAACCATACCCAGAAGAAGGCAAATTTGGAGCAGCAGCGTCTAGTGTCCAGTAGGCACGATGCAGCTGCTTTCGCAAGTGCTGCTCTGCCTGCTGCCGATCAACGTGGTCTCCGTGCCCGTCTACGTCCTCTTCATGGCAGCCATCTGGCGCGGGCGGCGGCGCGACGAGCGCCTGCGCTCCTCCTTCTTCACGCTCTGCCTCTCCCTCGGCCTCGCCGACATGGAATGCGTCGCAGAAATGCAACATTCAGATTGGTAGCTTTTGGCAGTTTGAATTTGTCCTTATCAGCGCCTGCTTGGCGATTGTAAACTGACTTCATTTGCGCGTACATGACGCGGTACGTCTCATCCTTCTTGTGCAACTCCGCGTTCAGCGCTTCTCTTTCCTAAGACGTATTTTGGTAACCCATGTACATACATGTACCTGCTCGAGAACCAATGACCGCAATACACGCATTTTATTATGTTGGAGAGGTTTCAAAAACTGCAGCAAAACTCTAGGGGAACGGATTGACTGCTCTCTCCCCCCCGGTTACAAGTAATTGCCACATTGCGTGGTGCAGTTCATGAGTTAATTTTGCAAGTGTTCAAATTCTAATTTTAAAACTCAACAGATAGAGAGAGATTCTACAATGTATGTCACTCAGAGCGCTTAGCGCTAGCGGTAGTGCAGGTGGGAAGGCGGGGGAACAATCAAATATGTGGTTATTCACTACGCAAAAATTTTAATAATAGTAAATAAAAGACAACAAGAAGCATACACTGGTTGTACCTTAGGTGTTGTCGATGGGTCCAAAATTTCCTTGCGGATCTGGGTAGCGCGTGTAGCGTAACCAAACGCCATTGCTTTGATGAACGGAAAATTGGAATCCTGGAATAATTTGTTGATAATTCGACATTTAATATTCTCACAAATGAAAACGCGAAAGTTTGGGCTTACGGGTGTTCGCTTCGGCTCTTCCTCCGCCATGCAAGAGCACAGCAACACGACGATATAGGCCAACGCGAAATGCCTGCAAAAAAAGCTGTTCCTTGTACATACATGACTTGTGCGTGTATCACCTTCACTCACATAGGAAGCACTTCTTATTGCTGCAAACGTTGTTTGAGTGTTTTACACATGGTTGTTAGAACCGGCAATCGTTGTCAGATATCTAGATTTGTTATCATTTATTTTAATTTTGCCTACGCACTGAGAAACGACTGCATGTCGAAAATTGCAATGGCAGTTTTTGACCGGTGATGATGAAGTGAGGAATGCATTCGTGTACAGTCGGCACTTTCACTTCTGTCGAATGTCGCTTATCTAATTATCATACCGTAAATCCTCCAATACAACCCCTCCCCCCCCTCCAATAGTGCCCCCCCCAATAGTGCCCCGGGTACGGCAAGGTTAAAATAATAGAGCCCCCCCTCCAATAGTGCCCCCGGGGGTAAGGGGTATGTTGTGCCATGTGCCTTTTATGGGCAAAAATATAGTGGTAGGTTACATCTATGTATATCGTGTATACACACTATTACTAACCAATAATAGTACGTTTCAGCAATTATTAGCGGTAAATCAATCAATAAATGCGGCAAAAGTGATCAAAATCACCAAAAAATCGGCAATTTTGACAGCGAAACTATCATTACCATTCAAAATTTTTAGGTTGAAATAATAGAAGCCCCCCTCCAATAGTGCCCCCCCCCCCTCCAATAGTGCTCCCGGGTAAGGAGAGGTTGAAAAAATAGTGCCCCGGGGGCACTATTGGAGGATTTACGGTAGGTACCTGCATAGCAACCGAACAGCTTCCTGGACACTCTGGACATTTCATGACACTGCGACATGCGACATGCGATAGAGACAGAAACAGTCCATTGCAAGGTATTTCGTCAGATGACAATCCATCACACCGACGCGCTTTGAAAATAAACCAGTTTTATAACTCACTTCATGCCTGCGTGGTGGCTGGTTGAATGGGCCGAGAGTTAGAGTTTCAAGATCTTAATTTCGCAATTTTGCAGTTTTGGGGTATTGCCGGATCCGAAAAGCATATGAAGAAAGGCGCTGCAACTATTGCAAGCCCAAGTTACACAGATGCACCATTGTCAGATCAATGGATGTTTACTTTTCTGTACAGTGAAACTCAGTTCGTTTTACTGACGTTTATCTGCATAGAGCGTAGCCCAAATAGAGCCAGCCAGTGAATGAAAGCTATTCTTCTGTCGGTTAGTGAAACGCTCGCTGCTGCTCTCAGTTCGTCCACATAGGTGCCAACAGAACTGGGGTTGTTCTCATTTTTCACTATTGGAATTACTGAATACCTATCCCCACTTTTTTACCCTCTGACCCCCTTCCTCTTCAAATCTGCTTACCCCCCCCCCCCCACACACACACCTCCCAGAATGGTCTCCGGCCCCCCCCCCCCCCTCACACTTCAAAAACCCGGTTACATGTATGACTGGAGGGTTTACCGCAGATAGAAGTTCTACCGTAGAACACTTTATAAAAATTATTGTAGGTTTATGAGCAGAACTTTTGTATAACAAATTGTCTCATGTCATACGGTACCACATTATGACTCAAACAAACTCTGACTCTCTGACTAAAAAATTGTTTTGTTGTTTTCAAATTCTGTAAATTTAATATAAATTCTTTAACCTTCTCGAAATTTGCGACCAATTGGTTCATTTCACCCATTGTTTACCTCTTTCAACTGGCCAAAAGTCTCCGACCTACGGCGTTGGACGTCTGAGTGGTCATTGCTCAATTTAAAATATTAACTAAATGACTTAACCGGAATCCATTGTGCTCAAGACGCCGCATTCTATACTTTCTTTGTGATTCACTTGCACGCCTGTTTTTACATGTCGGGTTCCACGAAAAAGGGCGTTGACGTAATTGCAGGACATTTCGCCACAGCCGGTGCTTCCGCGATCCATAAAATCGTTTTGCCTCTGTCGTACGACGAATGAACTTAGTTACTTCTTCGCCTCGCTTCGCCGCCTTGAGTGTGCGCTTTTCAAGAAGACGTAACGGTTCCGTGGAACTTTAGCGCGCAGTTTGCTTTCTTGGAAAGTGTCCGCGTCGCTCGTCGCCAACGACGGAACTTATCTCGGGCCACGTTTCACAGCTTCCCCTTAGAAGCGTTTAAGCGCCTCTGCGTGTGGGTTTTGTCACTTACGGCACATCTAGCCACTTAAACTAGCATCTCAAGCTAGGTGTTAAACCAAACGATGCGTACCAACTGGATTGGTCTTGTCGTAGCGGTTTTTGCCTTCACAGCCGTGCTAGGCCATAAGGCGAAAATATCAGAGGTCAGCGAGGTCGTACAAGGGCATTTGAACAACTTCGCCGAAGCTGACGGCGTTTTGGCAAAGATCCATGAGGCAGCTACTCTGCATGGAGATGAACAGATCGCCCAGTGTAATCACTATTTCAGTAGCAGCGGATCTAGAAGGAAATGTTGTGAATAAGTGCCGTGGTACCTCATTTTGAGTACGTGTATATTCATATGATTGAAGTCAATATTTCGCTGCCCAAGGTTTGGTTGCTCGCTCTATTGCCTGTACGTATTCAAAATCGTACTTGCTTTTGCAAAAAAAGACTGCAAAATTCACTCTGCATTTCACTGCAGCGTGGTATTTGGACCAACGTTTAGTGGGCGCGAGAGGTCTGAGCTACGCCCGAGTCAGCGATCGTCAGTACCCCGATGGTGACGTATATACATGTGTCGGCTATATACATGTGTCGGCCGACACATCTATATAGACAACTGATCTAGATACGTATGCGTATCTACATGTGTCGGTTCCATATAAATGTGTAGCTCGCCAATTCTAAACTTCCTGCGGGCCACAAGGACAGAAGGGCCACAGATTCTAATCTAACTGACAACCACAAGAGTAATCTACACTGGTTTGCCAACCTCTCCCCTTCCCCCCTTACGTACACGGTCGCTTCGTAGCAGTTGAATTACACAAGGCTACGTAGGTAGCTCGCTAGCGTAGCTACACAAGCTGCACCTACTTAGCGACTCAAGATCTGTGACGCAGAAACTGTGTGTATGCTTGCGGTCGTGATAAGGTGAGGTGACCGTGGAACAGAAGGCAGCCGAGCCGCAGGTCGTTAGGTTTTCTTGCTCGGCATGAAACCCATTTCAGTCATGCAGTTGCATTTGAGCGCGACGGAACAGAGACGCTCAACAGAGACAGACGACGCGCGCACCGCGCAGCTGAGCAACAGAGAGTGCCGAAGTACACACTTACATCTGTAGCATTAATTGGCGTCAATTAGGCAAGGTCTTTTTTACTGTTCATCATTAATTAATTAGGTAGTAGCATTAATTAGGTAAGGTCACCCCCAACTAAATGTTATACTTGGACAATAGCAGTGGCAGCCACTTTGAGCCCATGATTCGCTGTTGACCGTCTGTTTATTGTGTCTGTTGCTTGGCGTCATCTGACGCCAGTTTCAGCATAAGTTATGACAGGAGAATTTGACTCGCACTGCAGATGTATATAGACCGACACATATAGATACGTATACGTATATACATTAGTTGTCTATATGAATGTGTCGGCCGACACATGTATATAACCGACACATGTATATACGACATGTATATACGACACCACCGTCCGCGTCCAACAGCATCACGACGGGGTAATCAACGGCAACGTTTAACTAGAAAACTACCAAGTATTCTTACTGTATCTGTCCTTTTTAAACTACAAACGCATATGATGCGCCGTACTACGACGAGAGCGAACTTTGATGGAATCGTATTCGATGTCCACCCATAGCTGGAAGTGTTTGGCTTCACGGTGGCCGTGCACTTCACGCATCACGACGAGGCGTCGAAGACGACCATCTACAGCGGCGTGGTCGCCAACGGGCTCGATGAGGCGCTCAACGTTCGTGAATTCAATAAACTGAGCGTGTGTAGGTAGAGCAGAAAGCATGTTGAAGGACTAAGAGATCAGTACTTTTTGATTTTTTACATTATACATTTTTGAATCTTCTGTGCAGTAAATTGTGTAGATAAGTTCGAAAGCTCGACGCAGGACAATTTTCAGGCTTTGCCGCTATCGTTGGCACCACTTTCTGAGGCGGAATTGCTTTCCACACTGAAAGAACAACTGAAATTATCACCAAAGAACCCAGAAATCGATGTTGACATGGAAGAATCCATACGTCCCGTCATATACGTGAATCCAGAGAGCGGTGACGTCAGCAGAGCACACATCGCCAGGCTATCGGACGGAATGGATCCAATGAAGCGACCCGTCGCTATTGTCGATGACCAAGGTACGGTATACAAAATGTACCTACCGTAAACCCTATAATTAGCCCCCCGGGGGCTAATTTTTTCGTTCGAGCTCTAGGAGGGTGTATAATTATAGGGGGGGGGGCTAATTATAGGGGGGCGTATAAACTGGAAGTGTCGATGAGTGGGAAGATGTGTGGGCAAAAAGGCGCGTGGAGGCGATTTTTAAGGGAAAAAGGCGCTGTGGACACACGTTGGTACACTCTAACACACTCTCACACAGTCTCACATGCACATACGTGTACATACATACACATACGCGACCATACATACACCCAGACATGGAAACATGTGCCTTTTAGACGATGGTTCATTTAGGGAGGGGCCGTAATTATAGGGGGGGGGGGGCCTTATTAACTCAAAGTGGTCTTGGGAGGGTGTATTATTATAGGGGGGGGGGGGGGGCTAATTATAGGGGGGTGCTAATTATAGGGTTTACGGTATATTTGGTTTAATTAACTTTGCTTGCACACAGCTTCGCACCCACCTGTCGCAAGTAACAGACACCCACACTACATTGGGCATTTGGAGGGTTCAGTACGGTGCACCGTGAATTTCAGGCAAGATTCTCCTCAGCTGGAACGATATGCGCACAAACAAGCCTGCGAAGGCGTCTGGTCCAGGAGGGAACATGAAGGTTAACTACAAAAAATAATATTACTATAAATTCGAAATTCTATGGCACACTGTACCACCGTACGTATAGGATCTTCAATACGTGCGTTTGTACGCAACACTGTACCACAATCATTTCTGTATAGACCGCTGTGCGTGTCTTCTTTTTGCCGCTATCTTATAGGTATCATAAGAGATTGAAAATGTAATGGCGATGCATGCCATAGCAAATGCAAAGTCTATGCAGTTTCAACGACTCCCAACTTCTGTTCAAAGTAGTATGTACTGCCACGTCCATGATGTATGTACCCTACATACATACAATGTAGGTTCATGTGCACTGCTTCCCCCACAGGTGGGCAAGATCTTCCGCGGGCGTGGGCTGTCGGTGACAGAGCTGGAAGGGGACGAGCAGGGCCAGTGCGTGCTCGAGAACGCCAAGGTGCGTGTGATCGACAACAAGAACAGCGGCTGATGCTTTATGATGTGCGTGCGTGCGTGCGTGCGTGCGTGCGTGCGTGCGTGCGTGCGTGCGTGCGTGCGTGCGTGCGTGCGTGCGTGCGTGCGTGCGTGCGTGCGTGCGTGCGTGCGTGCGTGCGTGCGTGCGTGCGTGCGTGCGTGCGTTCGTGCGTGCGTGCGTGCGTGCGTGCGTGCGTGCGTGCGTGCGTGCGTGCGTGCGTGCGTGCGTGCGTGCGTGCGTGCGTGCGTGCGTGCGTGCGTGCGTGCGTGCGTGCGTGCGTGCGTGCGTGCGTGCGTGCGTGCGTGCGTGCGTGCGTGCGTGCGTGCGTGCGTGCGTGCGTGCGTGCGTGCGTGCGTGCGTGCGTGCGTGCGCATTGCTTACACCTCCAACGATTCAGGTGCACGGCGCCTACAGTCCCATGAACGACTTGACGTACTACGGCGAGCAGGTGTACGTCATGTACGTCGCCTACTAAGGCGCCGGCCCTTGGAAGAAGGGCCCGCTGCCGCTGAAGGCGCACTACGCGAGCGGCATCTTCGCCGACAACGCCGGCTACTCGCCCTCCTTCAAGCTGATCGTCTTCGGCGACGGCTACAGCGCCTTCTACCCGCTCTCCGCCTTGGACGTCGTCGCTCACGAGGTCACAGCGAAACCATACGACGACTATCGATTTTTTCCTTGTTTGGCCGATATACAGAATGCACACGCACATGCACACAGACGCCACAAAATGTCAAGCACACTCTACACGTGAATAGTCTGAAGAATCTGCAGTGTAAAGAATTGTGACGTATGTACACACTTCTCACTCCAGACCGCCCACGGCGTCACCTCGGAATCGTCGGACCTCATCTACAGCAACGATCCGTCCGGCGGCTTGGACGAGTCCTTCTCAGATATGGCCGGTGAATTGAATTGTGTTTTACCTTGCGCGAAATTAGCAAGACCACTCAATGGTATATGCAGTATATCCACTGCAGCTGTAGCGTGTATATGTATCACAAGTGCAGCTGGCTGAGAAATCGGTGAATGTTGGCCCAATAAGCTCGTGATGGACACAAATAATTCGCGAATGGGAGACGAATTTGCAGGCAAAACAACGGAAGTGTTCGTGCGCGGCTACGACCCTGCCACCTTCAAGTGGGGCATCGGGAACGAGATTACGCTGCCCTCGTTCGGAGAGCAACTGAGGTCGGCACGCACGCACGCACGCACACGCGCACACACGCACGCACGCACGCACGCACGCACGCACGCACGCACGCACGCACGCACGCACGCACGCACGCACGCACGCACGCACGCACGCACGCGTTTCAGATGCATGGACAATCCACCCTGCGACGGTCGCTCCATCGACCACTTCAGCAAATACAGCCGTCAGGACCCCCATCTGTCCAGTGGCCTATACAACAAGGTGCGGACAGTGTGTGTGTGTGTGTGTGTGTGTGTGTGTGTGTGTGTGTGTGTGTGTGTGTGTGTGTGTGTGTGTGTGTGTGTGTGTGTGTGTGTGTGTGTGTGTGTGTGTGTGTGTGTGTGTGTGTGTGTGTGTGTGTGTGTGTGTGTGTGTGTGTGTGTGTGTGTGTGTGTGTGTGTGTGTGTTTGCGTGTGTGCGACGCGCATCCATTTCCATCATAGCGCAGGTCTTCTACCTGTTCGCGTCGAACCCGGCGCTCAAGAACAACCTCAAGGACGCGTTCGACGTCTTCTTCGTGGCCAACACGCGCTACTGGACGCGCACCACCAATTTCATGACGGCCGGAGAGTTGACGCTCAAGGCGCTCGCGCACATGAAGGCCAAGATGCATCTGCCCAAAAACGACTACTCGCACGTACCGTACGAGGCGCTGACAGACGCTCTCGAGAAGGTAAGCGAAAGCTGGAGAGACTTCATTGTCAGAATATCGTAATTTTGTCAAAAGACACCGCCACTATTTCATTGCAATTTTCCGTCTTTGCAGTTTTCTGTTAACCTGGGAGCTTGGTCTTTAGGTTGGCATTAGCTGCAAGCGGAAGAGCGCAGGCAAAGAGGACGAATGGACCTGCAAGGCGGCCACAACAAAAGCTTGAATCTGTTAGTGGACAGTGTTTCGACAAGGAGGACAACTTCGTTCGCGTTCTATTTTGTATTTTGAGCAGTGCCGCAGTGCGATATTCGATGATACGATCGCGGTTGATGGCGCGTGGGTGCTATGTACATATGTATATGCGCTTTGCTGCGGGCACCTGCACCTGTGTGCAACTGTGTGGCACAGGCGTGTGTTACTGTGCAATCGCCAAAAAACGTAGCATTCGCACAATGATGCCGAGAGAGGCAACCGAACCGTTCGATGACGGCTGCACCACAAAATGCGAAAAATGAGAAAAATGGAAACAAAATCGACAAAACCACGCAATGAGAGGCAAGTTCGACTGCGAAATTGGCTTTCCACTCGAAATTTTTTGGTTCAAATCAGTGTTCCCTTCAATCGTGTCCCGGATAAAAGTGTTATACTGTATTGAAATGTTGAGGAAAAATTGGCGCATGGCGCGATGGGAATTGAACCCACGTCTCTGGATTACCGGTCCAGTGTGCTACCGCTACGCCACACGCGCACGCCAACTCCTCCACAATATTCGAAATGAGAAAGCAAAGACAACGAAAGGGCGGGCCTTAGGTCGCAGCACCAAAGACAGACACCCTATATTGTTTCCCCAGACACCTTTGAAGGAATTACGGTATACACGTTGCGTTTGCTCACGCTGACCTGGGTGGTGATACCTGCCGCACTCCGTGCGCGCTGCCGCCCGGCTGGTACGGTGTGCATCGACGTGCAAAGCACTCGCTCAGAAATTTGACACTCCCCTTCTGTACGACGTAATGTATATGTACATGGCTGAGTGACACTCATTGTGCGGCGACGCCGACCACGGCTTGTAGGTAGCGGCGGAACAACGAGCCGACCGATGGTTAGTCGCTACTGGACCGGAATGGCCCCTCGCCCCCAGCTCACGGCATCGATCTCAACCCTTCCAAAGTGTCTACATCTCATTCCTTTCTGTACCTCACTGCCAAAATTTGGAACTCCCTTCCCCAACACGTCGTTGATCTCAGCCCCACACAGTTCCAAAGACATGTCGATTCGTCCGAGTTTCACGAGTTTCTACGTAGAAACAATTTCGATCATTCCATAGATATCAGGTAAAGTCCAATTATTCCCCATCTCGAGCACTATGTGTATTCTGTATCTTTTCCTTTGACCGATGGCGCGCCCTGCTCTCGCAGTTAACGGCAGTATTGCTGTGTCAGGCGTTTGTCATCGTTAAAATAAATCGAATCGAATCGAATGGTTGGCGCGTGAATAATAAATGCTCGCTACAGTATGCGTCGCCACGCCCCTCGCAATTTGCGTCGGATTTGAGAGCTACATTGACGTCGACGTTAACTACATTGAAAGTTCCTTTAGAGTGTACTGAAATCCAGAAACAATACGTAGGGTGTCTCACCCTTTCTCGCCGTTTTCCCGTGCATCGTCGGCCTTGCTGCAGAGTCAACTGTCCTGTCTACAAAGAGTCAATTGTTATTCTGCTAGGAAAATCCATTAGATAGTAACCAGTTAGACATGGCGCCGCCACTTTCAAACACGTACACATACCGTTTACACTGTGACGGGCGAACAGCAATCGGATTTATTCAGCTAGGTACATGTAAAAAGCCAGGTTATGGTCAAGCTTTTCCCCTTGCAGCCTGCCAGTTCAATTTTGGCTTTCAGTTCTAAACTTTGAGGCTCGCCCTTGTGAAAGACCGATTCGAGACCCACAGGAAGAAATTCAGGGGTCAGGTTCAGCGTGCTCGAGGGGGGGGGGGGTAGGGATTCAGGCGTCGGTAGATGTACCCAATTCCACTGCCTATCAATCTAACACCATTTCTGACCGGATTAAACGTGCATGGTCCATGGAGCTGTTCATTCAATGGATTCACCAAAACTCCGCGCACGCGCGGGAAAACGGCGACTGAAAATGACCGGAAATCGTGGGAACTCTGCAGTGCCCACTATAGACCACTACAGTGCATCATCTAAGACTGCCTTCTGCCAGTGATAATTGAAGAGTTGTGGAAAAAAGGCAATTGCAGTGCTGGGATTGTTTTCACAGCACAGTTTTCTGGCCGGTAGCAGTTTCGAAATGTTGGGAAGGTGCGTCTTTGCTCAGCCCACTTCTGACTGGAGAGTCGTCCTACGGAACTTGGCCCCTAAGACCCCCCACCCCCCACCGCACGGAGGGGTGTCGGTTTTGTCAGATGGTTCAAATTGCACAAAGTAAAAGTTCTGCCTTACAAAAAGGCTCGCTTTGTTGCATTATTTAACCGTTTGGTGTTTCAAATTGTTTCTGTGGCATGTTTTGGTGTTGGGTTGAAGGTTGAGCGGGGTGGGTGGGTGCGGGAATCAATAGGGCTTAGGTATTTTCAACATGCCGACAACTGACGGGTGTCAGTTGCAGCCAGCGAAGGAGGAACTACGAGCGTTTGCTCTTCGTTGGAATCTGTTGTTTGACTGTGATCCTCGTCGGAGAACGTCAGGAAATCATTCGACGCCATCTGCACACCGTGCTCAGTAGCGTCAACTTTCGGCGCCAACAACGCACACTGCAAGAAATACTGGCGGTAAACGAGGCTCAACTGCGACGTGACATCTAGGCGGATGGACGGACGGATGCATCGCCAAGAGCCCAGATGTGGAGAAGGTTTCCGTTCAGGGCAAAGTCGACGCACGCCTCCAACAGTCAAACAGCAGCGACTTCACGCTGCTCTATTCCGCCTATTACTTGCCCGACAAGCGTCAGTTGCGAATTGTGGGCGTGCAACGTTGCAACAGTCGTCAAAAGCTCTGGACTCAACTCAGCTTTACCAACTTGTCTGCGATAAGGCTGCAACTTAAACGCCAGGGTCTGTGCGCAGAATCTTTAGTGTAGGTGTCAAGGGCCAGGGAAGTGCTGTTTCAAATGCGAGGGTACTAGCTAATCGAAACCGTTCTGCGCACCAACCACTGTATAGGTCTTGGGACCAAGATGCCCTTGGTGGTACCAACCCCACTGCGACTGGCAGGGCTTTTACTTCGAGACTCAGCTGCCCAAAAACCCGAACTGGGACACATCTATGGAAGGAACTGTCGCCGCAGCAGGCAGCCAGGCTGCACCTGTTCCACTGCCAAAAATAACCATCCTGCCAAAAGCCAAGCCGATCTCAGAGAAGCGCCACTATCTGGCGATCTGCCTGCAACCCGTGTTCCTCTTCGCCGATTGGCCACTGCTGATCCAATTCACGGAGTTCTGGCTGATCAAGGGCGCGACAAAATTCTACGTCTACGTTCAATCCATGGCGAAGGAGGTGAAAAGTGTGTTGGATCTCTATCAAAAAGATGGCGTGGGCATCGAGCTAGTGCACTGGCCGCCATTGACCAGAGGGCCTTTCGTCGATCCCAACAGCCAAGTGTACAGGTGAGAGTGAGAGTTGACTTTGACCCAACGAACGTGTGCTTGCTTTGCCTGGTTTGATTGCCGCCCTGACATTTCACGTGTGCTCTTGCGAGACCAGGCTTGTGGAGGGTCACCCTGCGGCGCATTGCAGAGCGGAGATGATCACTGCTATCAACGACTGCGCGCTGAGGGCTCGTCTCGAGGCGGCCTTCGTCGCCTTCGTCGACCTCGACGAGATCGTCGCCGAGGCCTCTCAGCCTACCACCATCCGCGCCCTCGTCGAGAACCTTCCACCGGACAAAGGCGCCTACGGCCTACGCAGCAGCAACGCCTACGCCGCCTATGCGGGCTCAGCAGACGTGGGCCGAGCGCAAGAGCTGGACTTTGGCTTTTTGGAGCAGACGCAGGTGGAACGCTATGCGTTTTCGTCGGGCTCGAGAAGCAAGCTGATTGCCAGACCAGAAAATCTGTATCGGATGCACGTGCACAATGTGATGGCCTTTGAAAACCGCGCCCATAAGGAGCACTTTTTGAAGCCAGAGCAAGCGCGAATTTTCCACTTGAGAAAGGTCAACAAAGGCTACTACGGGAAGCGGCCGGCGAATCAGACATCGAGTCTCAGGCCCTACGCAAAGATCATGACGCAGAACTGGCGAGCGAGAGTCAAAAGGCATTTTCCTGGTGTGGACTTATTTTTGCTTTCATGGTACACTGTACTGTAACACCACGGTAATACATAAGAAGCTCATTGACATTCGCGAACATATTCCGGGAGCTGTTTCGCCACGTTCAGATGGACTATCCCTCCCAAACAGAGGTCTGGCGCTCATGAACCAAGTCGAGCGGTGCATTCGATTCCACTTTGCGCGTCGGTCCAAGCTCTGCACCGCGCAAACGCTTTGCCACGCGAACGTAACGCATATCGTTCCACCCAACGACTGGTGGTTGCCCCAGCCAAAGTGGGTGTTGGTCACGTGATGATCAGACTGTCACATTTTAGGTGGTTCCTGTCCAGTTGTGCAATGTGTGGTTGCGATATTGTGTAGAGTAGGGTATGTGTGTACAATGTACTGTGTGTACACTGTACATGCCCTGGCGTCGCTCTATTGTTCGTGAAATTCCAATTTTGTTTCCAATCTTACACCCTGCGTGTTGTTTCTGTTGACCTGTGATCGTTGCGCGTGTGAACTGCCCATGAACCTGCTGTAATTTGATCAGACAATCTTCGTTGCTCCTGTGAAAGTACACCGCAAGCAACGCAGTAAAAGTGTACACTATCGCAAGCCGAGCACAAGTCTGATATGAAAATACTGGACGCACGCAGCATGTACGGATACTGCCCTCTAGAGATTGTTCTCCCAAGGACGGGAAATCCTCATGTTGACTGTTGACGGCTCAGTGCTCTTGCAGGCCGATTCGAATTCCGGGCGTTTGTATCACCTCCCCAAATTAGGAGCTAGGTATCCGGTAGGTAGACACTCCCTGAATCTACCGAATTACATATGTTTGCCGAACGGACCAGCATAGACAGCATAGCATACATACATAGGTAGCAAGCGAGACAGAGACAGGCATAATTGTGTATAATTGGTGACATTGTGCTTTGCCAGATCCTCTACAAAATAGCGGTTAAAAATTCACTCTTAGTAGTTTATCGATACTGAACACTAAACGGGCGCAAAAACGAAAGATGTTACCAGTCTGGAGAGATTGACAAGAAGCTGTGTGATTAGGCTTTTGTGTAGATGGGGTTGCGTTGTTATTCGCTAGCTTTAAGCCAGTTTTGCATCTTCTTTCGAAATCGAGTCCGGACAACACTATAGGCGAGCCGGGCACCGCAGGACATGTACAAGCACTCAAGCAGACGTCACCGGTCAATGTACGCGTAGTCATTGCCTTTCTGCGGCGCCGATGGAGTCGCTCTCGCAGCTGGGCTGGAAGAGGCCTCCTCGTAGTATGGCCTCGAACCGCGATCCGCACCCGCACCGCCAATGTTGGCGCCACGGACGCTACAGTCGGCATCCAGTGTAGTCGGCGCCACTGGCGGCTGTGTCCGAATGATCGAGCTGATTGGCAGAGGCGGCCGATCAGCCTTCCGGTAGCGCCAGAGAACGCAGCTGCCGGATACGCAGATGATCAGTAAGACGACGAGTACGATCGATAGAAGCGCCTTGAAAATGATGCGGCCAGCTGAAAGTGCAACGCAACTACAACAGGTGCATAATGCATATAATGGATACAACCTCCGCAAAAATTGTTTTTCGGGACTTGGAAAACGGCATGCAGAGTTCCTGGGGGAACTTCTTGCAAAGGGGAAAGCTCGCCTGCGCCGCGCTGTCACGCACCCTGGTCTACACCGACTTTGCCGAGTTGAGCGTCGGAGAGAGTCCTTTCATTTGGACATTGGATGTGAAGCATTCGACAATCGACACAGATTGTATGTGCCGATATATGTACATTGTACCGACAGTTGCAGGCTGACCACGTTGCGACCTATTATTGGGCTGTTCAACACGAACTGTTGTACCTGATACGGTTTCATAATCGCCTGTGGCGGTGGTGTTGAGAGGCCGTTGTTGAGGTGTTGGGCCGGTGTTGACTGACGGCTGAGTTGTGCCCGCTCCAGGTACATTGGTCCACCTTTGATGCCATGTGGATGGATTTCGATCGGTGTACCATCTGCTGGTGGTGCGTGTCGATGTCGTGCTGTTCGACACGTTGCAAAACCCGGCTGGTATTAGATGCGAAAAGAGCTCTTCAGAGTCCGTTTCATATCTGTCCGCTGAGCAACTCTGCCAGTCCGGTGTAGGCCGGTTACAAGTTGGTCCTTGGCCTCTGTTGATCAGTCGGATGTGGATCACGGATAAACCTAAGGGAACAAGTGCTAATGATACTGGGGCCTGGTGAGTTGCGTGCGTGCGTGCGTGCGTACGTGCGTGCGTGCGTGCGTGCGTGTGTGCTCTACCGTCTGGCTTTGCGCCAATCATTTCTTCGTATTGATTCTCATTCCAGCCTCCAAACTCGTCCAGCCAAATGGTCACAAATTCTTTTTGAATATGTCTATCGCGTCTCAAGTCGTTGTAGACACCGTAGGCTGGGTAGATGTCACTCTCCGAGCACAACGATCGAACTGTCCAGGTTTTTAGTCGTTCCAGCATGTCGCTCTCTTTCAAGAAGTCGCCCCAACATTTGTCGTGCCGAATGAACACCGACGTGGACTTGTACAGGTCCCGATAACTGTTGTAAAGGCAGTTTTTGGGGAACCAATAGAGGATCCCAAGCAAGTATTTAGGGAGCCCGCCCTCGCCGATCCTTTGCGGCGTCGCACCGCAGGGCATCGTGATGTGGAGGATGACAGTCGACTGATTGGCTAAATTCTTTAAATTTTTTTTTAAATAGCTAATAATAAGGAATTTAAAAAGATTGATTTGCCATGATTTGGCAATAAAATGATTTGACTGTGGTGTTACATGATATATCCCGTGAGAACGGTAAGTGCAATTAAAAGGACTGACCAAAACTTGTTGATGAATGATAGCACTCGCGAGTTCTTCCAACGGTCACGACAGCAAACACCAGCAGCAGAAAGCATATGCTTCTTTCGACATAACAGTGTATAACAGTGCCATTTGGCATACCTACCTATAGTTTGTTTTGTGAGTTGTAGATCTGCTGCTTTCACACCTCTCTGCTGACGTCAGCCTGACAGCTCCGCCCTGTGGCGACACAGAGCAAACGAAACTGCTTGTGGTGCGGCAACGCAAAGCCACTGCCACTGCGGGGTGACGAGCATGCTTTGTGCGCTAGTACGCGCACGCACACAGACCGACACAGGCACACGCGGCGGCGGCGCTAAGCCGTTCAGGTGACTGCATGAGAGGACGCCTAGTGATAAGATACGCAGCAGACGGCGACGTCCTGCTTCCGGCAACTTCGAAGTTCGAGGCCTGTC